>CAXARU010000015.1:0-50000 GCA_963971365.1 Lasioglossum villosulum | reverse complement strand
AAGGTCAAGGTCAAGGTCAAGGTCAAGGTCAAGGTCAAGGTCAAGGTCAAGGTCAAGGTCAAGGTCAAGGTCAAGGTCAAGGTCAAGGTCAAGGTCAAGGTCAAGGTCAAGGTCAAAGGTCAAGGTCAAAGGTCAAGGTCAAGGTCAAGGTCAAAGGTCAAGGTCAAGGTCAAAGGTCAAGGTCAAGGTCAAAGGTCAAGGTCAAAGGTCAAGGTCAAGGTCAAGGTCAAGGTCAAGGTCAAGGTCAAAGGTCAAGGTCAAAGGTCAAGGTCAAGGTCAAGGTCAAAGGTCAAAGGTCAAGGTCAAAGGTCAAGGTCAAGGTCAAAGGTCAAGGTCAAGGTCAAGGTCAAGGTCAAGGTCAAAGGTCAAGGTCAAGTTCAAGGTCAAAGGTCAAGGTCAAGGTCAAAGGTCAAGGTCAAAGGTCAAGGTCAAGGTCAAGGTCAAGGTCAAGGTCAAGGTCAAGGTCAAGGTCAAGGTCAAGGTCAAGGTCAAGGTCAAGGTCAAGGTCAAGGTCAAGGTCAAGGTCAAGGTCAAGGTCAAAGGTCAAGGTCAAGGTCAAGGTCAAGGTCAAGGTCAAGGTCAAGGTCAAGGTCAAGGTCAAGGTCAAAGGTCAAGGTCAAAGGTCAAGGTCAAGGTCAAGGTCAAGGTCAAGGTCAAAGGTCAAGGTCAAGTTCAAGGTCAAGGTCAAAGGTAAAGGTCAAGGTCATGGTCAAGGTCAAGGTCAAGGTCATGGTCAAGGTCAAGATCAAGGTCAAGGTCAAAGGTCAAAGGTCAAACGTCAAGGTCAAGGTCAAAGGTCAAGGTCAAGGTCAAGGTCAAGGTCAAGGTCAAAGGTCAAGGTCAAGGTCAAGGTCAAAGGTCAAGGTCAAGGTCAAGGTCAAGGTCAAGGTCAAGGTCAAAGGTCAAGGTCAAGGTCAAGGTCAAAGGTCAAAGGTCAAAGGTCAAGGTCATGGTCATGGTCATGGTCAAGGTCAAGGTCAAGGTCAAGGTCAAGGTCAAAGGTCAAGGTCAAGGTCAAGGTCAAGGTCAAGGTCAAGGTCAAGGTCAAGGTCAAGGTCAAGGTCAAGGTCAAGGTCAAGGTCAAGGTCAAGGTCAAAGGTCAAGGTCAAGGTCAAGTTCAAGGTCAAGGTCAAAGGTAAAGGTCAAGGTCATGGTCAAGGTCAAGGTCAAGGTCAAGGTCATGGTCAAGGTCAAGATCAAGGTCAAGGTCAAAGGTCAAAGGTCAAACGTCAAGGTCAAGGTCAAAGGTCAAGGTCAAGGTCAAGGTCAAGGTCAAGGTCAAGGTCAAAGGTCAAGGTCAAGGTCAAGGTCAAAGGTCAAGGTCAAGGTCAAGGTCAAAGGTCAAGGTCAAGGTCAAGGTCAAGGTCAAGGTCAAGGTCAAGGTCAAGGTCAAGGTCAAGGTCAAAGGTCAAAGGTCAAAGGTCAAGGTCATGGTCATGGTCATGGTCAAGGTCAAGGTCAAGGTCAAGGTCAAAGGTCAAGGTCAAGGTCAAGGTCAAGGTCAAGGTCAAGGTCAAGGTCAAGGTCAAGGTCAAGGTCAAAGGTCAAGGTCAAAGGTCAAGGTCAAGGTCAAGGTCAAGGTCAAGGTCAAAGGTCAAGGTCAAGGTCAAGGTCAAAGGTCAAGGTCAAGGTCAAAGGTCAAGTTCAAGGTCAAGGTCAAAGGTCAAGGTCAAGGTCAAGGTCAAGGTCAAAGGTCAAGGTCAAGGTCAAGGTCAAGGTCAAGGTCAAGGTCAAGGTCAAGGTCAAGGTCAAGGTCAAGGTCAAGGTCAAAGGTCAAGTTCAAGGTCAAGGTCAAGGTCAAGGTCAAGGTCATGGTCATGGTCAAGGTCAAGGTCAAGGTCAAGGTCAAGGTCAAGGTCAAGGTCAAAGGTCAAGGTCAAAGGTCAAGGTCAAAGGTCAAGGTCAAGGTCAAGGTCAAAGGTCAAGGTCAAGTTCAAGGTCAAAGGTCAAGGTCAAGGTCAAAGGTCAAGGTCAAGGTCAAGGTCAAGGTCAAGGTCAAGGTCAAGGTCAAGGTCAAGGTCAAAGGTCAAAGGTCAAGGTCAAGGTCAAAGGTCAAGCTCAAGGTCAAGGTCAAGGTCAAGGTCAAGGTCAAAGGTCAAGGTCAAAGGTCAAGGTCAAGGTCAAGGTCAAAGGTCAAGGTCAAGTTCAAGGTCAAAGGTCAAGGTCAAGGTCAAAGGTCAAGGTCAAGGTCAAGGTCAAGGTCAAGGTCAAGGTCAAGGTCAAGGTCAAGGTCAAAGGTCAAAGGTCAAGGTCAAGGTCAAAGGTCAAGCTCAAGGTCAAAGGTCAAGCTCAAGGTCAAGGTCAAGGTCAAGGTCAAGGTCATGGTCATGGTCAAGGTCAAGGTCAAGGTCAAGGTCAAGGTCAAAGGTCAAGGTCAAGTTCAAGGTCAAATGTCAAAGGTCAAGGTCAAAGGTCAAAGGTCAAGGTCAAAGGTCAAGTTCAAGGTCAAAGGTCAAGGTCAAGGTCAAGGTCAAAGTTCAAGGTCAAAGGTCAAGGTCAAAGTCAAGGTCAAAGGTCAAGGTCAAGGTCAAGGTCAAGGTCAAAGGTCAAGGTCAAGGTCAAGGTCAAGGTCAAGGTCAAGGTCAAGGTCAAGGTCAAGGTCAAGGTCAAGGTCAAAGGTCAAGGTCAAGGTCAAGGTCAAGGTCAAAGGTCAAAGGTCAAAGGTCAAGGTCAAAGGTCAAAGGTCAAGGTCAAGGTCAAGGTCAAGGTCAAGGTCAAAGGTCAAGGTCAAGGTCAAGGTCAAGGTCAAAGGTCAAGGTCAAGTTCAAGGTCAAATGTCAAAGGTCAAGGTCAAGGTCAAAGGTCAAAGGTCAAGGTCAAGGTCAAGGTCAAGGTCAAAGGTCAAGGTCAAGGTAAAGGTCAAAGGTCAAGGTCAAGGTCAAGGTCAAGGTCAAGGTCAAAGGTCAAGGTCAAGGTCAAAGGTCAAGGTCAAAGGTCAAGGTCATGGTCAAGGTCAAAGGTCAAGGTCAAGGTCAAGGTGAAGGTCAAGGTCAAAGGTCAAGGTCAAGGTCAAGGTCAAGGTCAAGGTCAAGGTCAAGGTCAAAGGTCAAGGTCAAGGTCAAGGTCAAGGTCAAAGGTTAAAGGTCAAGGTCAAGGTCAAGGTCAAGGTCAAAGGTAAAGGTCAAGGTCATGGTCAAGGTCAAGGTCAAGGTCATGGTCAAGGTCAAGATCAAGGTCAAGGTCAAAGGTCAAAGGTCAAAGGTCAAACGTCAAGGTCAAGGTCAAAGGTCAAGTTCAAGGTCAAAGGTCAAGGTCAAGGTCAAGGTCAAAGTTCAAGGTCAAAGGTCAAGGTCAAAGTCAAGGTCAAAGGTCAAGGTCAAGGTCAAGGTCAAGGTCAAGGTCAAGGTCAAAGGTCAAGGTCAAGGTCAAGGTCAAGGTCAAGGTCAAGGTCAAGGTCAAGGTCAAGGTCAAGGTCAAGGTCAAGGTCAAGGTCAAGGTCAAGGTCAAAGGTCAAGGTCAAGGTCAAGGTCAAGGTCAAAGGTCAAAGGTCAAAGGTCAAGGTCAAAGGTCAAAGGTCAAGGTCAAGGTCAAGGTCAAGGTCAAGGTCAAGGTCAAGGTCAAGGTCAAAGGTCAAGGTCAAGTTCAAGGTCAAATGTCAAAGGTCAAGGTCAAAGGTCAAAGGTCAAGGTCAAAGGTCAAGTTCAAGGTCAAAGGTCAAGGTCAAGGTCAAGGTCAAAGTTCAAGGTCAAAGGTCAAAGGTCAAGGTCAAGGTCAAGGTCAAGGTCAAAGGTCAAGGCCAAGGTCAAGGTCAAGGTCAAAGGTCAAAGGTCAAGGTCAAGGTCAAGGTCGAGGTCAAGGTCAAGGTCAAGGTCAAGGTCAAGGTCAAGGTCAAGGTCAAGGTCAAAGGTCAAGGTCAAGGTCAAGGTCAAGGTCAAGGTCAAGGTCAAAGGTCAAGGTCAAGGTCAAGGTCAAAGGTCAAAGGTCAAAGGTCAAAGGTCAAGGTCATGGTCATGGTCATGGTCAAGGTCAAGGTCAAGGTCAAGGTCAAGGTCAAGGTCAAAGTCAAAGGTCAAGGTCAAGGTCAAGGTCAAGGTCAAGGTCAAGGTCAAGGTCAAGGTCAAGGTCAAAGGTCAAGGTCAAAGGTCAAGGTCAAGGTCAAGGTCAAGGTCAAAGGTCAAGGTCAAGTTCAAGGTCAAAGGTCAAGGTCAAGGTCAAGGTCAAAGGTCAAGGTCAAGGTCAAAGGTCAAGTTCAAGGTCAAAGGTCAAGGTCAAGGTCAAGGTCAAGGTCAAGGTCAAGGTCAAAGGTCAAGGTCAAGGTCAAGGTCAAGGTCAAGGTCAAGGTCAAGGTCAAGGTCAAGGTCAAGGTCAAGGTCAAGGTCAAGGTCAAGGTCAAGGTCAAGGTCAAGGTCAAGGTCAAAGGTCAAGGTCAAGGTCAAAGGTCAAAGGTCAAACGTCAAGGTCAAGGTCAAAGGTCAAGGTCAAGGTCAAGGTCAAGGTCAAAGGTCAAGGTCAAGGTCAAGGTCAAAGGTCAAGGTCAAGGTCAAGGTCAAGGTCAAAGGTCAAGGTCAAGGTCAAGGTCAAGGTCAAGGTCAAGGTCAAGGTCAAGGTCAAGGTCAAGGTCAAGGTCAAAGGTCAAAGGTCAAGGTCAAGGTCAAAGGTCAAGCTCAAGGTCAAGGTCAAGGTCAAGGTCAAGGTCAAGGTCATGGTCATGGTCAAGGTCAAGGTCAAGGTCAAGGTCAAAGGTCAAGGTCAAGTTCAAGGTCAAATGTCAAAGGTCAAGGTCAAAGGTCAAAGGTCAAGGTCAAAGGTCAAGTTCAAGGTCAAAGGTCAAGGTCAAGGTCAAGGTCAAAGTTCAAGGTCAAAGGTCAAGGTCAAAGTCAAGGTCAAAGGTCAAGGTCAAGGTCAAGGTCAAAGGTCAAGGTCAAGGTCAAGGTCAAGGTCAAGGTCAAGGTCAAGGTCAAGGTCAAGGTCAAGGTCAAGGTCAAGGTCAAGGTCAAGGTCAAGGTCAAGGTCAAGGTCAAGGTCAAAGGTCAAGGTCAAGGTCAAGGTCAAAGGTCAAAGGTCAAAGGTCAAAGGTCAAGGTCAAAGGTCAAAGGTCAAGGTCAAGGTCAAGGTCAAGGTCAAGGTCAAGGTCAAAGGTCAAGGTCAAGGTCAAGGTCAAGGTCAAAGGTCAAGGTCAAGTTCAAGGTCAAATGTCAAAGGTCAAGGTCAAAGGTCAAAGGTCAAGGTCAAAGGTCAAGTTCAAGGTCAAAGGTCAAGGTCAAGGTCAAGGTCAAAGTTCAAGGTCAAAGGTCAAAGGTCTAGGTCAAGGTCAAGGTCAAGGTCAAAGGTCAAGGCCAAGGTCAAGGTCAAGGTCAAGGTCAAAGGTCAAAGGTCAAGGTCAAGGTCAAGGTCGAGGTCAAGGTCAAGGTCAAGGTCAAGGTCAAGGTCAAGGTCAAGGTCAAGGTCAAGGTCAAGGTCAAGGTCAAAGGTAAAGGTCAAGGTCAAGGTCAAGGTCAAGGTCAAGGTCAAGGTCAAGGTCAAGGTCATGGTCAAGGTCAAAGGTCAAGGTCAAGGTCAAGGTCAAGGTCAAAGGTCAAGGTCAAGGTCAAGGTCAAAGGTCAAAGGTCAAAGGTCAAGGTCATGGTCATGGTCATGGTCAAGGTCAAGGTCAAGGTCAAGGTCAAGGTCAAGGTCAAGGTCAAAGGTCAAGGTCAAGGTTAAGGTCAAGGTCAAGGTCAAGGTCAAGGTCAAGGTCAAGGTCAAAGGTCAAGGTCAAAGGTCAAGGTCAAGGTCAAGGTCAAGGTCAAGGTCAAGGTCAAGGTCAAAGGTCAAGGTCAAGTTCAAGGTCAAAGGTCAAGGTCAAGGTCAAAGGTCAAGGTCAAGGTCAAAGGTCAAGTTCAAGGTCAAAGGTCAAGGTCAAGGTCAAGGTCAAGGTCAAGGTCAAGGTCAAGGTCAAGGTCAAGGTCAAGGTCAAAGGTAAAGGTCAAGGTCAAGGTCAAGGTCAAGGTCAAGGTCATGGTCAAGGTCAAAGGTCAAGGTCAAGGTCACGGTCAAAGGTCAAGGTCAAGTTCAAGGTCAAAGGTCAAGGTCAAGGTCAAGGTCAAGGTCAAGGTCAAAGGTCAAAGGTCAAGGTCAAGGTCAAAGGTCAAGGTCAAAGGTCAAGGTCAAGGTCAAGGTCAAGGTCAAGGTCAAGGTCAAGGTCAAGGTCAAGGTCAAGGTCAAGGTCAAGGTCAAGGTCAAGGTCAAGGTCAAGGTCAAGGTCAAGGTCAAAGGTCAAGGTCAAGGTCAAGGTCAAGGTCAAGGTCAAGGTCAAGGTCAAGGTCAAGGTCAAAGGTCAAGGTCAAAGGTCAAGGTCAAGGTCAAGGTCAAGGTCAAGGTCAAAGGTCAAGGTCAAGTTCAAGGTCAAGGTCAAAGGTAAAGGTCAAGGTCATGGTCAAGGTCAAGGTCAAGGTCATGGTCAAGGTCAAGATCAAGGTCAAGGTCAAAGGTCAAAGGTCAAACGTCAAGGTCAAGGTCAAAGGTCAAGGTCAAGGTCAAGGTCAAAGGTAAAGGTCAAGGTCAAGGTCAAGGTCAAGGTCAAGGTCAAGGTCAAGGTCAAGGTCATGGTCAAGGTCAAAGGTCAAGGTCAAGGTCAAGGTCAAGGTCAAAGGTCAAGGTCAAGGTCAAGGTCAAAGGTCAAAGGTCAAAGGTCAAGGTCATGGTCATGGTCATGGTCAAGGTCAAGGTCAAGGTCAAGGTCAAGGTCAAGGTCAAGGTCAAAGGTCAAGGTCAAGGTTAAGGTCAAGGTCAAGGTCAAGGTCAAGGTCAAGGTCAAGGTCAAAGGTCAAGGTCAAAGGTCAAGGTCAAGGTCAAGGTCAAGGTCAAGGTCAAGGTCAAGGTCAAAGGTCAAGGTCAAGTTCAAGGTCAAAGGTCAAGGTCAAGGTCAAAGGTCAAGGTCAAGGTCAAAGGTCAAGTTCAAGGTCAAAGGTCAAGGTCAAGGTCAAGGTCAAGGTCAAGGTCAAGGTCAAGGTCAAGGTCAAGGTCAAGGTCAAAGGTAAAGGTCAAGGTCAAGGTCAAGGTCAAGGTCAAGGTCATGGTCAAGGTCAAAGGTCAAGGTCAAGGTCACGGTCAAAGGTCAAGGTCAAGTTCAAGGTCAAAGGTCAAGGTCAAGGTCAAGGTCAAGGTCAAGGTCAAAGGTCAAAGGTCAAGGTCAAGGTCAAAGGTCAAGGTCAAAGGTCAAGGTCAAGGTCAAGGTCAAGGTCAAGGTCAAGGTCAAGGTCAAGGTCAAGGTCAAGGTCAAGGTCAAGGTCAAGGTCAAGGTCAAGGTCAAGGTCAAGGTCAAGGTCAAAGGTCAAGGTCAAGGTCAAGGTCAAGGTCAAGGTCAAGGTCAAGGTCAAGGTCAAGGTCAAAGGTCAAGGTCAAAGGTCAAGGTCAAGGTCAAGGTCAAGGTCAAGGTCAAAGGTCAAGGTCAAGTTCAAGGTCAAGGTCAAAGGTAAAGGTCAAGGTCATGGTCAAGGTCAAGGTCAAGGTCATGGTCAAGGTCAAGATCAAGGTCAAGGTCAAAGGTCAAAGGTCAAACGTCAAGGTCAAGGTCAAAGGTCAAGGTCAAGGTCAAGGTCAAGGTCAAGGTCAAGGTCAAGGTCAAGGTCAAGGTCAAAGGTCAAGGTCAAGGTCAAGGTCAAAGGTCAAGGTCAAGGTCAAGGTCAAGGTCAAGGTCAAAGGTCAAGGTCAAGGTCAAGGTCAAAGGTCAAAGGTCAAGGTCATGGTCATGGTCATGGTCAAGGTCAAGGTCAAGGTCAAGGTCAAGGTCAAGGTCAAAGGTCAAGGTCAAGGTCAAGGTCAAGGTCAAGGTCAAGGTCAAGGTCAAGGTCAAGGTCAAGGTCAAGGTCAAGGTCAAGGTCAAGGTCAAGGTCAAAGGTCAAGGTCAAGGTCAAGTTCAAGGTCAAGGTCAAAGGTAAAGGTCAAGGTCATGGTCAAGGTCAAGGTCAAGGTCATGGTCAAGGTCAAGATCAAGGTCAAGGTCAAAGGTCAAAGGTCAAACGTCAAGGTCAAGGTCAAAGGTCAAGGTCAAGGTCAAGGTCAAGGTCAAGGTCAAGGTCAAAGGTCAAGGTCAAGGTCAAAGGTCAAGGTCAAGGTCAAGGTCAAAGGTCAAGGTCAAGGTCAAGGTCAAGGTCAAGGTCAAAGGTCAAGGTCAAGGTCAAGGTCAAAGGTCAAAGGTCAAAGGTCAAGGTCATGGTCATGGTCATGGTCAAGGTCAAGGTCAAGGTCAAGGTCAAAGGTCAAGGTCAAGGTCAAGGTCAAGGTCAAGGTCAAGGTCAAGGTCAAGGTCAAGGTCAAGGTCAAAGGTCAAGGTCAAAGGTCAAGGTCAAGGTCAAGGTCAAGGTCAAGGTCAAAGGTCAAGGTCAAGGTCAAAGGTCAAGGTCAAGGTCAAAGGTCAAGTTCAAGGTCAAGGTCAAAGGTCAAGGTCAAGGTCAAGGTCAAGGTCAAAGGTCAAGGTCAAGGTCAAGGTCAAGGTCAAGGTCAAGGTCAAGGTCAAGGTCAAGGTCAAGGTCAAGGTCAAGGTCAAGGTCAAGGTCAAGGTCAAGGTCAAGCTCAAGGTCAAGGTCAAGGTCAAGGTCATGGTCATGGTCAAGGTCAAGGTCAAGGTCAAGGTCAAGGTCAAGGTCAAAGGTCAAGGTCAAAGGTCAAGGTCAAAGGTCAAGGTCAAGGTCAAGGTCAAAGGTCAAGGTCAAGTTCAAGGTCAAAGGTCAAGGTCAAGGTCAAAGGTCAAGGTCAAGGTCAAGGTCAAGGTCAAGGTCAAGGTCAAGGTCAAGGTCAAAGGTCAAAGGTCAAGGTCAAGGTCAAAGGTCAAGCTCAAGGTCAAGGTCAAGGTCAAGGTCAAGGTCAAGGTCAAAGGTCAAGGTCAAAGGTCAAGGTCAAGGTCAAGGTCAAAGGTCAAGGTCAAGTTCAAGGTCAAAGGTCAAGGTCAAGGTCAAAGGTCAAGGTCAAGGTCAAGGTCAAGGTCAAGGTCAAGGTCAAGGTCAAGGTCAAGGTCAAGGTCAAAGGTCAAAGGTCAAGGTCAAGGTCAAAGGTCAAGCTCAAGGTCAAAGGTCAAGCTCAAGGTCAAGGTCAAGGTCAAGGTCAAGGTCATGGTCATGGTCAAGGTCAAGGTCAAGGTCAAGGTCAAGGTCAAAGGTCAAGGTCAAGTTCAAGGTCAAATGTCAAAGGTCAAGGTCAAAGGTCAAAGGTCAAGGTCAAAGGTCAAGTTCAAGGTCAAAGGTCAAGGTCAAGGTCAAGGTCAAAGTTCAAGGTCAAAGGTCAAGGTCAAAGTCAAGGTCAAAGGTCAAGGTCAAGGTCAAGGTCAAGGTCAAAGGTCAAGGTCAAGGTCAAGGTCAAGGTCAAGGTCAAGGTCAAGGTCAAGGTCAAGGTCAAGGTCAAGGTCAAGGTCAAGGTCAAAGGTCAAGGTCAAGGTCAAGGTCAAGGTCAAAGGTCAAAGGTCAAAGGTCAAGGTCAAAGGTCAAAGGTCAAGGTCAAGGTCAAGGTCAAGGTCAAGGTCAAAGGTCAAGGTCAAGGTCAAGGTCAAGGTCAAAGGTCAAGGTCAAGTTCAAGGTCAAATGTCAAAGGTCAAGGTCAAAGGTCAAAGGTCAAGGTCAAAGGTCAAGTTCAAGGTCAAAGGTCAAGGGTCAAGGTCAAGGTCAAGGTCAAAGTTCAAGGTCAAAGGTCAAAGGTCAAGGTCAAGGTCAAGGTCAAGGTCAAAGGTCAAGGCCAAGGTCAAGGTCAAGGTCAAAGGTCAAAGGTCAAGGTCAAGGTCAAGGTCGAGGTCAAGGTCAAGGTCAAGGTCAAGGTCAAGGTCAAGGTCAAGGTCAAGGTCAAGGTCAAGGTCAAGGTCAAGGTCAAGGTCAAAGGTAAAGGTCAAGGTCATGGTCAAGGTCAAGGTCAAGGTCATGGTCAAGGTCAAGATCAAGGTCAAGGTCAAAGGTCAAAGGTCAAAGGTCAAACGTCAAGGTCAAGGTCAAAGGTCAAGGTCAAGGTCAAGGTCAAGGTCAAGGTCAAAGGTCAAGGTCAAGGTCAAGGTCAAAGGTCAAGGTCAAGGTCAAGGTCAAAGGTCAAGGTCAAGGTCAAGGTCAAAGGTCAAGGTCAAGGTCAAGGTCAAGGTCAAGGTCAAAGGTCAAGGTCAAGTTCAAGGTCAAATGTCAAAGGTCAAGGTCAAAGGTCAAAGGTCAAGGTCAAAGGTCAAGTTCAAGGTCAAAGGTCAAGGTCAAGGTCAAGGTCAAAGTTCAAGGTCAAAGGTCAAGGTCAAAGTCAAGGTCAAAGGTCAAGGTCAAGGTCAAGGTCAAGGTCAAGGTCAAGGTCAAAGGTCAAGGTCAAGGTCAAGGTCAAGGTCAAGGTCAAGGTCAAGGTCAAGGTCAAGGTCAAGGTCAAGGTCAAGGTCAAGGTCAAGGTCAAGGTCAAGGTCAAGGTCAAGGTCAAGGTCAAAGGTCAAGGTCAAGGTCAAGGTCAAGGTCAAAGGTCAAAGGTCAAAGGTCAAGGTCAAAGGTCAAAGGTCAAGGTCAAGGTCAAGGTCAAGGTCAAGGTCAAGGTCAAGGTCAAGGTCAAGGTCAAGGTCAAAGGTCAAGGTCAAGTTCAAGGTCAAATGTCAAAGGTCAAGGTCAAAGGTCAAAGGTCAAGGTCAAAGGTCAAGTTCAAGGTCAAAGGTCAAGGTCAAGGTCAAGGTCAAAGTTCAAGGTCAAAGGTCAAAGGTCAAGGTCAAGGTCAAGGTCAAGGTCAAAGGTCAAGGCCAAGGTCAAGGTCAAGGTCAAAGGTCAAAGGTCAAGGTCAAGGTCAAGGTCGAGGTCAAGGTCAAGGTCAAGGTCAAGGTCAAGGTCAAGGTCAAGGTCAAGGTCAAGGTCAAGGTCAAAGGTAAAGGTCAAGGTCAAGGTCATGGTCAAGGTCAAGGTCAAGGTCATGGTCAAGGTCAAGATCAAGGTCAAGGTCAAAGGTCAAAGGTCAAAGGTCAAAGGTCAAACGTCAAGGTCAAGGTCAAAGGTCAAGGTCAAGGTCAAGGTCAAGGTCAAGGTCAAAGGTCAAGGTCAAGGTCAAGGTCAAAGGTCAAGGTCAAGGTCAAGGTCAAGGTCAAGGTCAAGGTCAAAGGTCAACGTCAAGGTCAAGGTCAAAGGTCAAAGGTCAAAGGTCAAGGTCATGGTCATGGTCATGGTCAAGGTCAAGGTCAAGGTCAAGGTCAAGGTCAAGGTCAAAGTCAAAGGTCAAGGTCAAGGTCAAGGTCAAGGTCAAGGTCAAGGTCAAGGTCAAGGTCAAGGTCAAAGGTCAAGGTCAAAGGTCAAGGTCAAGGTCAAGGTCAAGGTCAAAGGTCAAGGTCAAGTTCAAGGTCAAAGGTCAAGGTCAAGGTCAAGGTCAAAGGTCAAGGTCAAGGTCAAAGGTCAAGTTCAAGGTCAAAGGTCAAGGTCAAGGTCAAGGTCAAGGTCAAGGTCAAGGTCAAAGGTCAAGGTCAAGGTCAAGGTCAAGGTCAAGGTCAAGGTCAAGGTCAAGGTCAAGGTCAAGGTCAAGGTCAAGGTCAAGGTCAAGGTCAAGGTCAAAGGTCAAGGTCAAGGTCAAGGTCAAAGGTAAAGGTCAAGGTCATGGTCAAGGTCAAGGTCAAGGTCATGGTCAAGGTCAAGATCAAGGTCAAGGTCAAAGGTCAAAGGTCAAAGGTCAAACGTCAAGGTCAAGGTCAAAGGTCAAGGTCAAGGTCAAGGTCAAGGTCAAGGTCAAAGGTCAAGGTCAAGGTCAAGGTCAAAGGTCAAGGTCAAGGTCAAGGTCAAGGTCAAGGTCAAAGGTCAAGGTCAAGGTCAAGGTCAAAGGTCAAGGTCAAGGTCAAGGTCAAGGTCAAGGTCAAGGTCAAAGGTCAAGGTCAAGGTCAAGGTCAAAGGTCAAAGGTCAAAGGTCAAGGTCATGGTCATGGTCATGGTCAAGGTCAAGGTCAAGGTCAAGGTCAAGGTCAAGGTCAAAGTCAAAGGTCAAGGTCAAGGTCAAGGTCAAGGTCAAGGTCAAGGTCAAGGTCAAGGTCAAGGTCAAAGGTCAAGGTCAAAGGTCAAGGTCAAGGTCAAGGTCAAGGTCAAAGGTCAAGGTCAAGTTCAAGGTCAAAGGTCAAGGTCAAGGTCAAGGTCAAAGGTCAAGGTCAAGGTCAAAGGTCAAGTTCAAGGTCAAAGGTCAAGGTCAAGGTCAAGGTCAAGGTCAAGGTCAAGGTCAAAGGTCAAGGTCAAGGTCAAGGTCAAGGTCAAGGTCAAGGTCAAGGTCAAGGTCAAGGTCAAGGTCAAGGTCAAGGTCAAGGTCAAGGTCAAGGTCAAGGTCAAGGTCAAAGGTCAAGGTCAAGGTCAAGGTCAAAGGTAAAGGTCAAGGTCATGGTCAAGGTCAAGGTCAAGGTCATGGTCAAGGTCAAGATCAAGGTCAAGGTCAAAGGTCAAAGGTCAAAGGTCAAACGTCAAGGTCAAGGTCAAAGGTCAAGGTCAAGGTCAAGGTCAAGGTCAAGGTCAAAGGTCAAGGTCAAGGTCAAGGTCAAAGGTCAAGATCAAGGTCAAGGTCAAAGGTCAAGGTCAAGGTCAAGGTCAAAGGTCAAGGTCAAGGTCAAGGTCAAGGTCAAGGTCAAGGTCAAAGGTCAAGGTCAAGTTCAAGGTCAAATGTCAAAGGTCAAGGTCAAAGGTCAAAGGTCAAGGTCAAAGGTCAAGTTCAAGGTCAAAGGTCAAGGTCAAGGTCAAGGTCAAAGTTCAAGGTCAAAGGTCAAGGTCAAAGTCAAGGTCAAAGGTCAAGGTCAAGGTCAAGGTCAAGGTCAAGGTCAAGGTCAAAGGTCAAGGTCAAGGTCAAGGTCAAGGTCAAGGTCAAGGTCAAGGTCAAGGTCAAGGTCAAGGTCAAGGTCAAGGTCAAGGTCAAGGTCAAGGTCAAGGTCAAAGGTCAAGGTCAAGGTCAAGGTCAAGGTCAAAGGTCAAAGGTCAAAGGTCAAGGTCAAAGGTCAAAGGTCAAGGTCAAGGTCAAGGTCAAGGTCAAGGTCAAGGTCAAGGTCAAGGTCAAGGTCAAAGGTCAAGGTCAAGTTCAAGGTCAAATGTCAAAGGTCAAGGTCAAAGGTCAAAGGTCAAGGTCAAAGGTCAAGTTCAAGGTCAAAGGTCAAGGTCAAGGTCAAGGTCAAAGTTCAAGGTCAAAGGTCAAAGGTCAAGGTCAAGGTCAAGGTCAAGGTCAAAGGTCAAGGCCAAGGTCAAGGTCAAGGTCAAAGGTCAAAGGTCAAGGTCAAGGTCAAGGTCGAGGTCAAGGTCAAGGTCAAGGTCAAGGTCAAGGTCAAGGTCAAGGTCAAGGTCAAGGTCAAGGTCAAAGGTAAAGGTCAAGGTCAAGGTCATGGTCAAGGTCAAGGTCAAGGTCATGGTCAAGGTCAAGATCAAGGTCAAGGTCAAAGGTCAAAGGTCAAAGGTCAAAGGTCAAACGTCAAGGTCAAGGTCAAAGGTCAAGGTCAAGGTCAAGGTCAAGGTCAAGGTCAAAGGTCAAGGTCAAGGTCAAGGTCAAAGGTCAAGGTCAAGGTCAAGGTCAAGGTCAAGGTCAAGGTCAAAGGTCAAGGTCAAGGTCAAGGTCAAAGGTCAAAGGTCAAAGGTCAAGGTCATGGTCATGGTCATGGTCAAGGTCAAGGTCAAGGTCAAGGTCAAGGTCAAGGTCAAAGTCAAAGGTCAAGGTCAAGGTCAAGGTCAAGGTCAAGGTCAAGGTCAAGGTCAAGGTCAAGGTCAAAGGTCAAGGTCAAAGGTCAAGGTCAAGGTCAAGGTCAAGGTCAAAGGTCAAGGTCAAGTTCAAGGTCAAAGGTCAAGGTCAAGGTCAAGGTCAAAGGTCAAGGTCAAGGTCAAAGGTCAAGTTCAAGGTCAAAGGTCAAGGTCAAGGTCAAGGTCAAGGTCAAGGTCAAGGTCAAAGGTCAAGGTCAAGGTCAAGGTCAAGGTCAAGGTCAAGGTCAAGGTCAAGGTCAAGGTCAAGGTCAAGGTCAAGGTCAAGGTCAAGGTCAAGGTCAAAGGTCAAAGGTCAAGGTCAAGGTCAAGGTCAAGGTCGAGGTCAAGGTCAAGGTCAAGGTCAAGGTCAAGGTCAAGGTCAAGGTCAAGGTCAAGGTCAAGGTCAAGGTCAAGGTCAAAGGTAAAGGTCAAGGTCAAGGTCAAGGTCAAGGTCAAGGTCAAGGTCAAGGTCAAGGTCAAGGTCATGGTCAAGGTCAAAGGTCAAGGTCAAGGTCAAGGTCAAGGTCAAAGGTCAAGGTCAAGGTCAAGGTCAAAGGTCAAAGGTCAAGGTCATGGTCATGGTCATGGTCAAGGTCAAGGTCAAGGTCAAGGTCAAGGTCAAGGTCAAGGTCAAAGGTCAAGGTCAAGGTTAAGGTCAAGGTCAAGGTCAAGGTCAAGGTCAAGGTCAAGGTCAAAGGTCAAGGTCAAAGGTCAAGGTCAAGGTCAAGGTCAAGGTCAAAGGTCAAGGTCAAGTTCAAGGTCAAAGGTCAAGGTCAAGGTCAAAGGTCAAGGTCAAGGTCAAAGGTCAAGTTCAAGGTCAAAGGTCAAGGTCAAGGTCAAGGTCAAGGTCAAGGTCAAGGTCAAGGTCAAGGTCAAGGTCAAAGGTAAAGGTCAAGGTCAAGGTCAAGGTCAAGGTCAAGGTCATGGTCAAGGTCAAAGGTCAAGGTCAAGGTCACGGTCAAAGGTCAAGGTCAAGTTCAAGGTCAAAGGTCAAGGTCAAGGTCAAGGTCAAGGTCAAGGTCAAAGGTCAAAGGTCAAGGTCAAGGTCAAAGGTCAAGGTCAAAGGTCAAGGTCAAGGTCAAGGTCAAGGTCAAGGTCAAGGTCAAGGTCAAGGTCAAGGTCAAGGTCAAGGTCAAGGTCAAGGTCAAGGTCAAGGTCAAGGTCAAGGTCAAGGTCAAAGGTCAAGGTCAAGGTCAAGGTCAAGGTCAAGGTCAAGGTCAAGGTCAAGGTCAAGGTCAAAGGTCAAGGTCAAAGGTCGAGGTCAAGGTCAAGGTCAAGGTCAAGGTCAAAGGTCAAGGTCAAGTTCAAGGTCAAGGTCAAAGGTAAAGGTCAAGGTCATGGTCAAGGTCAAGGTCAAGGTCATGGTCAAGGTCAAGATCAAGGTCAAGGTCAAAGGTCAAAGGTCAAACGTCAAGGTCAAGGTCAAAGGTCAAGGTCAAGGTCAAGGTCAAGGTCAAGGTCAAGGTCAAGGTCAAGGTCAAAGGTCAAGGTCAAGGTCAAGGTCAAAGGTCAAGGTCAAGGTCAAGGTCAAGGTCAAGGTCAAAGGTCAAGGTCAAGGTCAAGGTCAAAGGTCAAAGGTCAAAGGTCAAGGTCATGGTCATGGTCATGGTCAAGGTCAAGGTCAAGGTCAAGGTCAAGGTCAAGGTCAAAGGTCAAGGTCAAGGTCAAGGTCAAGGTCAAGGTCAAGGTCAAGGTCAAGGTCAAGGTCAAGGTCAAGGTCAAGGTCAAGGTCAAGGTCAAGGTCAAGGTCAAAGGTCAAGGTCAAGGTCAAGTTCAAGGTCAAGGTCAAAGGTAAAGGTCAAGGTCATGGTCAAGGTCAAGGTCAAGGTCATGGTCAAGGTCAAGATCAAGGTCAAGGTCAAAGGTCAAAGGTCAAACGTCAAGGTCAAGGTCAAAGGTCAAGGTCAAGGTCAAGGTCAAGGTCAAGGTCAAGGTCAAAGGTCAAGGTCAAGGTCAAGGTCAAAGGTCAAGGTCAAGGTCAAGGTCAAAGGTCAAGGTCAAGGTCAAGGTCAAGGTCAAGGTCAAAGGTCAAGGTCAAGGTCAAGGTCAAAGGTCAAAGGTCAAAGGTCAAGGTCATGGTCATGGTCATGGTCAAGGTCAAGGTCAAGGTCAAGGTCAAAGGTCAAGGTCAAGGTCAAGGTCAAGGTCAAGGTCAAGGTCAAGGTCAAGGTCAAGGTCAAGGTCAAGGTCAAGGTCAAGGTCAAGGTCAAGGTCAAGGTCAAGGTCAAGGTCAAGGTCAAGGTCAAGCTCAAGGTCAAGGTCAAGGTCATGGTCATGGTCATGGTCAAGGTCAAGGTCAAGGTCAAGGTCAAGGTCAAGGTCAAAGGTCAAGGTCAAAGGTCAAGGTCAAAGGTCAAGGTCAAGGTCAAGGTCAAAGGTCAAGGTCAAGTTCAAGGTCAAAGGTCAAGGTCAAGGTCAAAGGTCAAGGTCAAGGTCAAGGTCAAGGTCAAGGTCAAGGTCAAGGTCAAGGTCAAAGGTCAAAGGTCAAGGTCAAGGTCAAAGGTCAAGCTCAAGGTCAAGGTCAAGGTCAAGGTCAAGGTCAAAGGTCAAGGTCAAAGGTCAAGGTCAAGGTCAAGGTCAAGGTCAAAGGTCAAGGTCAAGTTCAAGGTCAAAGGTCAAGGTCAAGGTCAAAGGTCAAGGTCAAGGTCAAGGTCAAGGTCAAGGTCAAGGTCAAGGTCAAGGTCAAGGTCAAGGTCAAAGGTCAAGGTCAAGGTCAAAGGTCAAGCTCAAGGTCAAAGGTCAAGCTCAAGGTCAAGGTCAAGGTCAAGGTCAAGGTCATGGTCATGGTCAAGGTCAAGGTCAAGGTCAAGGTCAAGGTCAAAGGTCAAGGTCAAGTTCAAGGTCAAATGTCAAAGGTCAAGGTCAAAGGTCAAAGGTCAAGGTCAAAGGTCAAGTTCAAGGTCAAAGGTCAAGGTCAAGGTCAAGGTCAAAGTTCAAGGTCAAAGGTCAAGGTCAAAGTCAAGGTCAAAGGTCAAGGTCAAGGTCAAGGTCAAGGTCAAAGGTCAAGGTCAAGGTCAAGGTCAAGGTCAAGGTCAAGGTCAAGGTCAAGGTCAAGGTCAAGGTCAAGGTCAAGGTCAAGGTCAAAGGTCAAGGTCAAGGTCAAGGTCAAGGTCAAAGGTCAAAGGTCAAAGGTCAAGGTCAAAGGTCAAAGGTCAAGGTCAAGGTCAAGGTCAAGGTCAAGGTCAAAGGTCAAGGTCAAGGTCAAGGTCAAGGTCAAAGGTCAAGGTCAAGTTCAAGGTCAAATGTCAAAGGTCAAGGTCAAAGGTCAAAGGTCAAGGTCAAAGGTCAAGTTCAAGGTCAAAGGTCAAGGGTCAAGGTCAAGGTCAAGGTCAAAGTTCAAGGTCAAAGGTCAAAGGTCAAGGTCAAGGTCAAGGTCAAGGTCAAAGGTCAAGGCCAAGGTCAAGGTCAAGGTCAAAGGTCAAAGGTCAAGGTCAAGGTCAAGGTCGAGGTCAAGGTCAAGGTCAAGGTCAAGGTCAAGGTCAAGGTCAAGGTCAAGGTCAAGGTCAAGGTCAAGGTCAAGGTCAAGGTCAAAGGTAAAGGTCAAGGTCATGGTCAAGGTCAAGGTCAAGGTCATGGTCAAGGTCAAGATCAAGGTCAAGGTCAAAGGTCAAAGGTCAAAGGTCAAACGTCAAGGTCAAGGTCAAAGGTCAAGGTCAAGGTCAAGGTCAAGGTCAAGGTCAAAGGTCAAGGTCAAGGTCAAGGTCAAAGGTCAAGGTCAAGGTCAAGGTCAAAGGTCAAGGTCAAGGTCAAGGTCAAAGGTCAAGGTCAAGGTCAAGGTCAAGGTCAAGGTCAAGGTCAAAGGTCAAGGTCAAGTTCAAGGTCAAATGTCAAAGGTCAAGGTCAAAGGTCAAAGGTCAAGGTCAAAGGTCAAGTTCAAGGTCAAAGGTCAAGGTCAAGGTCAAGGTCAAAGTTCAAGGTCAAAGGTCAAGGTCAAAGTCAAGGTCAAAGGTCAAGGTCAAGGTCAAGGTCAAGGTCAAGGTCAAGGTCAAGGTCAAAGGTCAAGGTCAAGGTCAAGGTCAAGGTCAAGGTCAAGGTCAAGGTCAAGGTCAAGGTCAAGGTCAAGGTCAAGGTCAAGGTCAAGGTCAAGGTCAAGGTCAAGGTCAAGGTCAAAGGTCAAGGTCAAGGTCAAGGTCAAGGTCAAAGGTCAAAGGTCAAAGGTCAAGGTCAAAGGTCAAAGGTCAAGGTCAAGGTCAAGGTCAAGGTCAAGGTCAAGGTCAAGGTCAAGGTCAAGGTCAAAGGTCAAGGTCAAGTTCAAGGTCAAATGTCAAAGGTCAAAGGTCAAGGTCAAAGGTCAAGTTCAAGGTCAAAGGTCAAGGTCAAGGTCAAGGTCAAAGTTCAAGGTCAAAGGTCAAAGGTCAAGGTCAAGGTCAAGGTCAAGGTCAAAGGTCAAGGCCAAGGTCAAGGTCAAGGTCAAAGGTCAAAGGTCAAGGTCAAGGTCAAGGTCGAGGTCAAGGTCAAGGTCAAGGTCAAGGTCAAGGTCAAGGTCAAGGTCAAGGTCAAGGTCAAGGTCAAAGGTAAAGGTCAAGGTCAAGGTCATGGTCAAGGTCAAGGTCAAGGTCATGGTCAAGGTCAAGATCAAGGTCAAGGTCAAAGGTCAAAGGTCAAAGGTCAAACGTCAAGGTCAAGGTCAAAGGTCAAGGTCAAGGTCAAGGTCAAGGTCAAGGTCAAAGGTCAAGGTCAAGGTCAAGGTCAAAGGTCAAGGTCAAGGTCAAGGTCAAGGTCAAGGTCAAGGTCAAAGGTCAAGGTCAAGGTCAAGGTCAAAGGTCAAAGGTCAAAGGTCAAGGTCATGGTCATGGTCATGGTCAAGGTCAAGGTCAAGGTCAAGGTCAAGGTCAAAGTCAAAGGTCAAGGTCAAGGTCAAGGTCAAGGTCAAGGTCAAGGTCAAGGTCAAGGTCAAGGTCAAAGGTCAAGGTCAAAGGTCAAGGTCAAGGTCAAAGGTCAAGCTCAAGGTCAAGGTCAAGGTCAAGGTCAAGGTCAAGGTCAAAGGTCAAGGTCAAGGTCAAAGGTCAAGGTCAAGGTCAAGGTCAAGGTCAAGGTCAAAGGTCAAGGTCAAGGTCAAAGGTCAAAGGTCAAACGTCAAGGTCAAGGTCAAAGGTCAAGGTCAAGGTCAAGGTCAAGGTCAAAGGTCAAGGTCAAGGTCAAGGTCAAAGGTCAAGGTCAAGGTCAAGGTCAAAGGTCAAGGTCAAGGTCAAGGTCAAGGTCAAGGTCAAGGTCAAGGTCAAGGTCAAGGTCAAGGTCAAGGTCAAGGTCAAAGGTCAAAGGTCAAGGTCAAGGTCAAAGGTCAAGCTCAAGGTCAAGGTCAAGGTCAAGGTCAAGGTCAAGGTCATGGTCATGGTCAAGGTCAAGGTCAAGGTCAAGGTCAAGGTCAAAGGTCAAGGTCAAGTTCAAGGTCAAATGTCAAAGGTCAAGGTCAAAGGTCAAAGGTCAAGGTCAAAGGTCAAGTTCAAGGTCAAAGGTCAAGGTCAAGGTCAAGGTCAAAGTTCAAGGTCAAAGGTCAAGGTCAAAGTCAAGGTCAAAGGTCAAGGTCAAGGTCAAGGTCAAAGGTCAAGGTCAAGGTCAAGGTCAAGGTCAAGGTCAAGGTCAAGGTCAAGGTCAAGGTCAAGGTCAAGGTCAAGGTCAAGGTCAAGGTCAAGGTCAAGGTCAAAGGTCAAGGTCAAGGTCAAGGTCAAAGGTCAAAGGTCAAAGGTCAAAGGTCAAGGTCAAAGGTCAAAGGTCAAGGTCAAGGTCAAGGTCAAGGTCAAGGTCAAGGTCAAAGGTCAAGGTCAAGGTCAAGGTCAAGGTCAAAGGTCAAGGTCAAGTTCAAGGTCAAATGTCAAAGGTCAAGGTCAAAGGTCAAAGGTCAAGGTCAAAGGTCAAGTTCAAGGTCAAAGGTCAAGGTCAAGGTCAAGGTCAAAGGTCAAAGGTCTAGGTCAAGGTCAAGGTCAAGGTCAAAGGTCAAGGCCAAGGTCAAGGTCAAGGTCAAAGGTCAAAGGTCAAGGTCAAGGTCAAGGTCGAGGTCAAGGTCAAGGTCAAGGTCAAGGTCAAGGTCAAGGTCAAGGTCAAGGTCAAGGTCAAGGTCAAGGTCAAAGGTAAAGGTCAAGGTCAAGGTCAAGGTCAAGGTCAAGGTCAAGGTCAAGGTCATGGTCAAGGTCAAAGGTCAAGGTCAAGGTCAAGGTCAAGGTCAAAGGTCAAGGTCAAGGTCAAGGTCAAAGGTCAAAGGTCAAAGGTCAAGGTCATGGTCATGGTCATGGTCAAGGTCAAGGTCAAGGTCAAGGTCAAGGTCAAGGTCAAAGGTCAAGGTCAAGGTTAAGGTCAAGGTCAAGGTCAAGGTCAAGGTCAAGGTCAAGGTCAAAGGTCAAGGTCAAAGGTCAAGGTCAAGGTCAAGGTCAAGGTCAAAGGTCAAGGTCAAGTTCAAGGTCAAAGGTCAAGGTCAAGGTCAAAGGTCAAGGTCAAGGTCAAAGGTCAAGTTCAAGGTCAAAGGTCAAGGTCAAGGTCAAGGTCAAGGTCAAGGTCAAGGTCAAGGTCAAGGTCAAGGTCAAAGGTAAAGGTCAAGGTCAAGGTCAAGGTCAAGGTCAAGGTCATGGTCAAGGTCAAAGGTCAAGGTCAAGGTCACGGTCAAAGGTCAAGGTCAAGTTCAAGGTCAAAGGTCAAGGTCAAGGTCAAGGTCAAGGTCAAGGTCAAAGGTCAAGCTCAAGGTCAAGGTCAAGGTCAAGGTCAAGGTCAAGGTCAAGGTCAAGGTCAAAGGTCAAGGTCAAAGGTCAAGGTCAAGGTCAAAGGTCAAGGTCAAGTTCAAGGTCAAAGGTCAAGGTCAAGGTCAAAGGTCAAGGTCAAGGTCAAAGGTCAAGGTCAAGGTCAAGGTCAAGGTCAAGGTCAAGGTCAAGGTCAAAGGTCAAAGGTCAAGGTCAAGGTCAAAGGTCAAGGTCAAGGTCAAGGTCAAGGTCAAGGTCAAGGTCATGGTCATGGTCAAGGTCAAGGTCAAGGTCAAGGTCAAAGGTCAAGGTCAAGTTCAAGGTCAAATGTCAAAGGTCAAGGTCAAAGGTCAAAGGTCAAGGTCAAAGGTCAAGTTCAAGGTCAAAGGTCAAGGTCAAGGTCAAGGTCAAGGTCAAAGTTCAAGGTCAAAGGTCAAGGTCAAAGTCAAGGTCAAGGTCAAGGTCAAGGTCAAGGTCAAGGTCAAGGTCAAGGTCAAGGTCAAGGTCAAGGTCAAGGTCAAGGTCAAAGGTCAAGGTCAAGGTCAAAGGTCAAGCTCAAGGTCAAGGTCAAGGTCAAGGTCAAGGTCAAGGTCATGGTCATGGTCAAGGTCAAGGTCAAGGTCAAGGTCAAGGTCAAGGTCAAGGTCAAAGGTCAAGGTCAAGGTCAAGGTCAAGGTCAAGGTCAAGGTCAAGGTCAAGGTCAAGGTCAAGGTCAAGGTCAAGTTCAAGGTCAAAGGTCAAAGGTCAAGGTCAAGGTCAAAGGTCAAAGGTCAAAGGTCAAAGGTCAAGGTCAAGGTCAAGGTCAAAGTTAAAGGTCAAAGGTCAAGGTCAAAGTCAAGGTCAAAGGTCAAGGCCAAGGTCAAGGTCAAAGTTCAAGGTCAAAGGTCAAGCTCAAAGTCAAGGTCAAAGGTCAAGGCCAAGGTCAAGGTCAAGGTCAAGGTCAAAGGTCAAAGGTCAAGGTCAAGGTCAAGGTCAAGGTCAAGGTCAAGGTCAAGGTCAAGGTCAGGGTCAAAGGTCAAGGTCAAGGTCAAGGTCAAGGTCAAGGTCAAGGTCAAGGTCAAGGTCAAGGTCAAGGTCAAGGTCAAGGTCAAGGTCAAGGTCAAGGTCAAGGTCAAAGGTCAAGGTCAAAGGTCAAGGTCAAGGTCAAGGTCAAAGGTCAAGGTCAAGGTCAAAGGTCAAGGTCAACGTCAAAGGTCAAGGTCAAAGGTCAAGGTCAAGGTCAAGGTCAAGGTCAAGGTCAAGGTCAAGGTCAAGGTCAAAGGTCAAGGTCAAAGGTCAAGGTCAAGGTCAAGGTCAAAGGTCAAAGGTCAAGGTCAAAGGTCAAGGTCAAGGTCAAGGTCAAGGTCAAGGTCAAGGTCAAGGTCAAGTTCAAGGTCAAAGGTCAAGGTCAAGGTCAAGGTCAAGGTCAAGGTCAAAGGTCAAGGTCAAGTTCAAGGTCAAAGGTCAAGGTCAAGGTCAAGGTCAAAGGTCAAGGTCAAAGGTCAAGGTCAAGGTCAAGGTCAAGGTCAAGGTCAAGGTCAAGGTCAAGGTCAAGGTCAAGGTCAAGGTCAAGGTCAAGGTCAAGGTCAAGGTCAAAGGTCAAGGTCAAGGTCAAGGTCAAGGTCAAGGTCAAGGTCAAGGTCAAGGTCAAGGTCAAAGGTCAAGGTCAAAGGTCAAGGTCAAGGTCAAGGTCAAGGTCAAGGTCAAGGTCAAGGTCAAGGTCAAAGGTCAAGGTCAAGTTCAAGGTCAAGGTCAAAGGTCAAGGTCAAGGTCAAGGTCAAGGTCAAAGGTCAAGGTCAAGGTCAAAGGTCAAGTTCAAGGTCAAGGTCAAGGTCAAAGGTCAAGGTCAAGGTCAAGGTCAAGGTCAAGGTCAAGGTCAAGGTCAAGGTCAAGGTCAAGGTCAAGGTCAAGGTCAAGGTCAAAGGTCAAGGTCAAGGTCAAGGTCAAGGTCAAAGGTCAAAGGTCAAGCTCAAGGTCAAGGTCAAGGTCAAGGTCATGGTCATGGTCATGGTCAAGGTCAAGGTCAAGGTCAAGGTCAAGGTCAAGGTCAAGGTCAAAGGTCAAGGTCAAAGGTCAAGGTCAAAGGTCAAGGACAAGGACAAGGTCAAAGGTCAAGGTCAAGTTCAAGGTCAAAGGTCAAGGTCAAGGTCAAAGGTCAAGGTCAAGGTCAAGGTCAAGGTCAAGGTCAAGGTCAAAGGTCAAAGGTCAAGGTCAAGGTCAAAGGTCAAGCTCAAGGTCAAGGTCAAGGTCAAGGTCAAGGTCAAGGTCAAGGTCAAAGGTCAAGGTCAAAGGTCAAGGTCAAGGTCAAGGTCAAGGTCAAAGGTCAAGGTCAAGTTCAAGGTCAAAGGTCAAGGTCAAGGTCAAAGGTCAAGGTCAAGGTCAAGGTCAAGGTCAAGGTCAAGGTCAAGGTCAAGGTCAAGGTCAAGGTCAAAGGTCAAAGGTCAAGGTCAAGGTCAAAGGTCAAGCTCAAGGTCAAGGACAAGGTCAAGGTCAAGGTCATGGTCATGGTCAAGGTCAAGGTCAAGGTCAAGGTCAAGGTCAAGGTCAAAGGTCAAGGTCAAGTTCAAGGTCAAATGTCAAAGGTCAAGGTCAAAGGTCAAAGGTCAAGGTCAAAGGTCAAGTTCAAGTTCAAAGGTCAAGGTCAAGGTCAAGGTCAAAGTTCAAGGTCAAAGGTCAAGGTCAAAGTCAAGGTCAAAGGTCAAGGTCAAGGTCAAGGTCAAGGTCAAGGTCAAGGTCAAGGTCAAGGTCAAGGTCAAAGGTCAAAGGTCAAGGTCAAGGTCAAAGGTCAAGGTCAAGGTCAAGGTCAAGGTCAAGGTCAAGGTCAAGGTCAAGGTCAAGGTCAAGGTCATGGTCATGGTCAAGGTCAAGGTCAAGGTCAAGGTCAAGGTCAAGGTCAAAGGTCAAGGTCAAGTTCAAGGTCAAATGTCAAAGGTCAAGGTCAAGGTCAAAGGTCAAAGGTCAAGGTCAAAGGTCAAGTTCAAGGTCAAAGGTCAAGGTCAAGGTCAAAGGTCAAAGTTCAAGGTCAAAGGTCAAGGTCAAAGTCAAGGTCAAAGGTCAAGGCCAAGGTCAAGGTCAAGGTCAAAGGTCAAAGGTCAAGGTCAAGGTCAAGGTCAAGGTCAAGGTCAAGGTCAAGGTCAAGGTCAAAGGTCAAGGTCAAGGTCAAGGTCAAGGTCAAGGTCAAGGTCAAGGTCAAGGTCAAGGTCAAGGTCAAGGTCAAGGTCAAGGTCAAGGTCAAGGTCAAGGTCAAAGGTCAAGGTCAAAGGTCAAGGTCAAGGTCAAGGTCAAAGGTCAAGGTCAAGTTCAAGGTCAAAGGTCAAGGTCAAGGTCAAGGTCAAGGTCAAAGGTCAAGGTCAAAGGTCAAGGTCAAAGGTCAAGGTCAAGGTCAAAGGTCAAAGGTCAATGGTCAAGGTCAAGGTCAAGGTCAAGGTCAAGGTCAAGGTCAAGGTCAAGGTCAAGGTCAAAGGTCAAGGTCAAGGTCAAGGTCAAGGTCAAAGGTCAAAGGTCAAGCTCAAGGTCAAGGTCAAGGTCAAGGTCATGGTCATGGTCATGGTCAAGGTCAAGGTCAAGGTCAAGGTCAAGGTCAAGGTCAAGGTCAAGGTCAAGGTCAAAGGTCAAGGTCAAAGGTCAAGGTCAAAGGTCAAGGACAAGGACAAGGTCAAAGGTCAAGGTCAAGTTCAAGGTCAAAGGTCAAGGTCAAGTTCAAGGTCAAATGTCAAAGGTCAAGGTCAAAGGTCAAAGGTCAAGGTCAAAGGTCAAGTTCAAGGTCAAAGGTCAAGGTCAAGGTCAAGGTCAAAGTTCAAGGTCAAAGGTCAAGGTCAAAGTCAAGGTCAAGGTCAAGGTCAAGGTCAAGGTCAAGGTCAAGGTCAAGGTCAAGGTCAAGGTCAAGGTCAAGGTCAAGGTCAAAGGTCAAGGTCAAGGTCAAAGGTCAAGCTCAAGGTCAAGGTCAAGGTCAAGGTCAAGGTCAAGGTCATGGTCATGGTCAAGGTCAAGGTCAAGGTCAAGGTCAAGGTCAAGGTCAAGGTCAAGGTCAAGGTCAAAGGTCAAGGTCAAGTTCAAGGTCAAATGTCAAAGGTCTAGGTCAAAGGTCAAAGGTCAAGGTCAAACGTCAAGTTCAAGGTCAAAGGTCAAGGTCAAAGGTCAAGGTCAAAGTCAAGGTCAAAGGTCAAGGCCAAGGTCAAGGTCAAGGTCAAAGGTCAAAGGTCAAGGTCAAGGTCAAGGTCAAGGTCAAGGTCAAAGGTCAAGGTCAAGGTCAAGGTCAAGGTCAAGGTCAAGGTCAAGGTCAAGGTCAAGGTCAAGGTCAAGTTCAAGGTCAAAGGTCAAAGGTCAAGGTCAAGGTCAAAGGTCAAAGGTCAAAGGTCAAGGTCAAGGTCAAGGTCAAAGTTAAAGGTCAAAGGTCAAGGTCAAAGTCAAGGTCAAAGGTCAAGGCCAAGGTCAAGGTCAAAGTTCAAGGTCAAAGGTCAAGCTCAAAGTCAAGGTCAAAGGTCAAGGCCAAGGTCAAGGTCAAGGTCAAGGTCAAAGGTCAAAGGTCAAGGTCAAGGTCAAGGTCAAGGTCAAGGTCAAGGTCAAGGTCAAGGTCAAGGTCAAGGTCAAGGTCAAGGTCAAGGTCAAAGGTCAAGGTCAAAGGTCAAGGTCAAGGTCAAGGTCAAAGGTCAAGGTCAAGGTCAAAGGTCAAGGTCAAAGGTCAAGGTCAAGGTCAAGGTCAAGGTCAAGGTCAAAGGTCAAGGTCAAGGTCAAGGTCAAAGGTCAAGGTCAAGGTCAAGGTCAAGGTCAAGGTCAAGGTCAAAGGTCAAGGTCAAGGTCAAGGTCAAAGGTCAAAGGTCAAAGGTCAAGGTCATGGTCATGGTCATGGTCAAGGTCAAGGTCAAGGTCAAGGTCAAGGTCAAGGTCAAAGTCAAAGGTCAAGGTCAAGGTCAAGGTCAAGGTCAAGGTCAAGGTCAAAGGTCAAGGTCAAAGGTCAAGGTCAAGGTCAAAGGTCAAGCTCAAGGTCAAGGTCAAGGTCAAGGTCAAGGTCAAGGTCAAAGGTCAAGGTCAAAGGTCAAGGTCAAGGTCAAGGTCAAGGTCAAGGTCAAAGGTCAAGGTCAAGGTCAAAGGTCAAAGGTCAAACGTCAAGGTCAAGGTCAAAGGTCAAGGTCAAGGTCAAGGTCAAGGTCAAGGTCAAAGGTCAAGGTCAAGGTCAAGGTCAAAGGTCAAGGTCAAGGTCAAGGTCAAAGGTCAAGGTCAAGGTCAAGGTCAAGGTCAAGGTCAAGGTCAAGGTCAAGGTCAAGGTCAAGGTCAAGGTCAAGGTCAAGGTCAAGGTCAAAGGTCAAAGGTCAAGGTCAAGGTCAAAGGTCAAGCTCAAGGTCAAGGTCAAGGTCAAGGTCAAGGTCAAGGTCATGGTCATGGTCAAGGTCAAGGTCAAGGTCAAGGTCAAGGTCAAGGTCAAGGTCAAGGTCAAGGTCAAGGTCAAGGTCAAGGTCAAGGTCAAGGTCAAGGTCAAGGTCAAGGTCAAGGTCAAGGTCAAAGGTCAAGGTCAAGGTCAAGGTCAAGGTCAAGGTCAAAGGTCAAAGGTCAAGCTCAAGGTCAAGGTCAAGGTCAAGGTCATGGTCATGGTCATGGTCAAGGTCAAGGTCAAGGTCAAGGTCAAGGTCAAGGTCAAAGGTCAAGGTCAAGGTCAAGGTCAAGGTCAAGGTCAAGGTCAAGGTCAAGGTCAAAGGTCAAGGTCAAGGTCAAGGTCAAAGGTCAAAGGTCAAAGGTCAAAGGTCAAGGTCAAAGGTCAAAGGTCAAGGTCAAGGTCAAGGTCAAGGTCAAGGTCAAGGTCAAAGGTCAAGGTCAAGGTCAAGGTCAAGGTCAAAGGTCAAGGTCAAGTTCAAGGTCAAATGTCAAAGGTCAAGGTCAAAGGTCAAAGGTCAAGGTCAAAGGTCAAGTTCAAGGTCAAAGGTCAAGGTCAAGGTCAAGGTCAAAGTTCAAGGTCAAAGGTCAAAGGTCTAGGTCAAGGTCAAGGTCAAGGTCAAAGGTCAAGGCCAAGGTCAAGGTCAAGGTCAAAGGTCAAAGGTCAAGGTCAAGGTCAAGGTCGAGGTCAAGGTCAAGGTCAAGGTCAAGGTCAAGGTCAAGGTCAAGGTCAAGGTCAAGGTCAAGGTCAAGGTCAAAGGTAAAGGTCAAGGTCAAGGTCAAGGTCAAGGTCAAGGTCAAGGTCAAGGTCATGGTCAAGGTCAAAGGTCAAGGTCAAGGTCAAGGTCAAGGTCAAAGGTCAAGGTCAAGGTCAAGGTCAAAGGTCAAAGGTCAAAGGTCAAGGTCATGGTCATGGTCATGGTCAAGGTCAAGGTCAAGGTCAAGGTCAAGGTCAAGGTCAAAGGTCAAGGTCAAGGTTAAGGTCAAGGTCAAGGTCAAGGTCAAGGTCAAGGTCAAGGTCAAAGGTCAAGGTCAAAGGTCAAGGTCAAGGTCAAGGTCAAGGTCAAAGGTCAAGGTCAAGTTCAAGGTCAAAGGTCAAGGTCAAGGTCAAAGGTCAAGGTCAAGGTCAAAGGTCAAGTTCAAGGTCAAAGGTCAAGGTCAAGGTCAAGGTCAAGGTCAAGGTCAAGGTCAAGGTCAAGGTCAAGGTCAAAGGTAAAGGTCAAGGTCAAGGTCAAGGTCAAGGTCAAGGTCATGGTCAAGGTCAAAGGTCAAGGTCAAGGTCACGGTCAAAGGTCAAGGTCAAGTTCAAGGTCAAAGGTCAAGGTCAAGGTCAAGGTCAAGGTCAAGGTCAAAGGTCAAGCTCAAGGTCAAGGTCAAGGTCAAGGTCAAGGTCAAGGTCAAGGTCAAGGTCAAAGGTCAAGGTCAAAGGTCAAGGTCAAGGTCAAAGGTCAAGGTCAAGTTCAAGGTCAAAGGTCATGGTCAAGGTCAAGGTCAAGGTCAAGGTCAAGGTCAAGGTCAAGGTCAAGGTCAAAGGTTAAGGTCAAGTTCAAGGTCAAATGTCAAAGGTCTAGGTCAAAGGTCAAAGGTCAAGGTCAAACGTCAAGTTCAAGGTCAAAGGTCAAGGTCAAAGGTCAAGGTCAAAGTCAAGGTCAAAGGTCAAGACCAAGGTCAAGGTCAAGGTCAAAGGTCAAAGGTCAAGGTCAAGGTCAAGGTCAAGGTCAAGGTCAAAGGTCAAGGTCAAGGTCAAGGTCAAGGTCAAGGTCAAGGTCAAGGTCAAGGTCAAGGTCAAGGTCAAGTTCAAGGTCAAAGGTCAAAGGTCAAGGTCAAGGTCAAAGGTCAAAGGTCAAAGGTCAAAGGTCAAGGTCAAGGTCAAGGTCAAAGTTAAAGGTCAAAGGTCAAGGTCAAAGTCAAGGTCAAAGGTCAAGGCCAAGGTCAAGGTCAAAGTTCAAGGTCAAAGGTCAAGCTCAAAGTCAAGGTCAAAGGTCAAGGCCAAGGTCAAGGTCAAGGTCAAGGTCAAAGGTCAAAGGTCAAGGTCAAGGTCAAGGTCAAGGTCAAGGTCAAGGTCAAGGTCAAGGTCAAGGTCAAAGGTCAAGGTCAAGGTCAAGGTCAAGGTCAAGGTCAAGGTCAAGGTCAAGGTCAAGGTCAAGGTCAAGGTCAAGGTCAAGGTCAAGGTCAAGGTCAAGGTCAAAGGTCAAGGTCAAAGGTCAAGGTCAAGGTCAAGGTCAAAGGTCAAGGTCAAGGTCAAAGGTCAAGGTCAACGTCAAAGGTCAAGGTCAAAGGTCAAGGTCAAGGTCAAGGTCAAGGTCAAGGTCAAGGTCAAGGTCAAAGGTCAAGGTCAAAGGTCAAGGTCAAGGTCAAGGTCAAAGGTCAAAGGTCAAGGTCAAAGGTCAAGGTCAAGGTCAAGGTCAAGGTCAAGGTCAAGGTCAAGGTCAAGTTCAAGGTCAAAGGTCAAGGTCAAGGTCAAGGTCAAGGTCAAGGTCAAAGGTCAAGGTCAAGTTCAAGGTCTAAGGTCAAGGTCAAGGTCAAGGTCAAAGGTCAAGGTCAAAGGTCAAGGTCAAGGTCAAGGTCAAGGTCAAGGTCAAGGTCAAGGTCAAGGTCAAGGTCAAGGTCAAGGTCAAGGTCAAGGTCAAAGGTCAAGGTCAAGGTCAAGGTCAAGGTCAAGGTCAAGGTCAAGGTCAAGGTCAAGGTCAAGGTCAAAGGTCAAGGTCAAAGGTCAAGGTCAAGGTCAAGGTCAAGGTCAAGGTCAAGGTCAAGGTCAAGGTCAAGGTCAAAGGTCAAGGTCAAGTTCAAGGTCAAGGTCAAAGGTCAAGGTCAAGGTCAAGGTCAAGGTCAAAGGTCAAGGTCAAGGTCAAAGGTCAAGTTCAAGGTCAAGGTCAAGGTCAAAGGTCAAGGTCAAGGTCAAGGTCAAGGTCAAGGTCAAGGTCAAGGTCAAGGTCAAGGTCAAGGTCAAGGTCAAGGTCAAGGTCAAAGGTCAAGGTCAAGGTCAAGGTCAAGGTCAAAGGTCAAAGGTCAAGCTCAAGGTCAAGGTCAAGGTCAAGGTCATGGTCATGGTCATGGTCAAGGTCAAGGTCAAGGTCAAGGTCAAGGTCAAGGTCAAGGTCAAAGGTCAAGGTCAAAGGTCAAGGTCAAAGGTCAAGGACAAGGACAAGGTCAAAGGTCAAGGTCAAGTTCAAGGTCAAAGGTCAAGGTCAAGGTCAAAGGTCAAGGTCAAGGTCAAGGTCAAGGTCAAAGGTCAAGGTCAAGGTCAAGGTCAAGGTCAAGGTCAAGGTCAAAGGTCAAAGGTCAAGGTCAAGGTCAAAGGTCAAGCTCAAGGTCAAGGTCAAGGTCAAGGTCAAGGTCAAGGTCAAGGTCAAGGTCAAAGGTCAAGGTCAAAGGTCAAGGTCAAGGTCAAGGTCAAGGTCAAAGGTCAAGGTCAAGTTCAAGGTCAAAGGTCAAGGTCAAGGTCAAAGGTCAAGGTCAAGGTCAAGGTCAAGGTCAAGGTCAAGGTCAAGGTCAAGGTCAAGGTCAAGGTCAAAGGTCAAAGGTCAAGGTCAAGGTCAAAGGTCAAGCTCAAGGTCAAGGACAAGGTCAAGGTCAAGGTCATGGTCATGGTCAAGGTCAAGGTCAAGGTCAAGGTCAAGGTCAAAGGTCAAGGTCAAGTTCAAGGTCAAATGTCAAAGGTCAAGGTCAAAGGTCAAAGGTCAAGGTCAAAGGTCAAGTTCAAGTTCAAAGGTCAAGGTCAAGGTCAAGGTCAAAGTTCAAGGTCAAAGGTCAAGGTCAAAGTCAAGGTCAAAGGTCAAGGTCAAGGTCAAGGTCAAGGTCAAGGTCAAGGTCAAGGTCAAGGTCAAGGTCAAAGGTCAAAGGTCAAGGTCAAGGTCAAAGGTCAAGCTCAAGGTCAAGGTCAAGGTCAAGGTCAAGGTCAAGGTCAAGGTCAAGGTCAAGGTCAAGGTCATGGTCATGGTCAAGGTCAAGGTCAAGGTCAAGGTCAAGGTCAAGGTCAAAGGTCAAGGTCAAGTTCAAGGTCAAATGTCAAAGGTCAAGGTCAAAGGTCAAAGGTCAAGGTCAAAGGTCAAGTTCAAGGTCAAAGGTCAAGGTCAAGGTCAAAGGTCAAAGTTCAAGGTCAAAGGTCAAGGTCAAAGTCAAGGTCAAAGGTCAAGGCCAAGGTCAAGGTCAAGGTCAAAGGTCAAAGGTCAAGGTCAAGGTCAAGGTCAAGGTCAAGGTCAAGGTCAAGGTCAAGGTCAAAGGTCAAGGTCAAGGTCAAGGTCAAGGTCAAGGTCAAGGTCAAGGTCAAGGTCAAGGTCAAGGTCAAGGTCAAGGTCAAGGTCAAGGTCAAGGTCAAGGTCAAAGGTCAAGGTCAAAGGTCAAGGTCAAGGTCAAGGTCAAAGGTCAAGGTCAAGTTCAAGGTCAAAGGTCAAGGTCAAGGTCAAGGTCAAGGTCAAAGGTCAAGGTCAAAGGTCAAGGTCAAAGGTCAAGGTCAAGGTCAAAGGTCAAAGGTCAATGGTCAAGGTCAAGGTCAAGGTCAAGGTCAAGGTCAAGGTCAAGGTCAAGGTCAAAGGTCAAGGTCAAGGTCAAGGTCAAGGTCAAAGGTCAAAGGTCAAGCTCAAGGTCAAGGTCAAGGTCAAGGTCATGGTCATGGTCATGGTCAAGGTCAAGGTCAAGGTCAAGGTCAAGGTCAAGGTCAAGGTCAAGGTCAAGGTCAAAGGTCAAGGTCAAAGGTCAAGGTCAAAGGTCAAGGACAAGGACAAGGTCAAAGGTCAAGGTCAAGTTCAAGGTCAAAGGTCAAGGTCAAGTTCAAGGTCAAATGTCAAAGGTCAAGGTCAAAGGTCAAAGGTCAAGGTCAAAGGTCAAGTTCAAGGTCAAAGGTCAAGGTCAAGGTCAAGGTCAAAGTTCAAGGTCAAAGGTCAAGGTCAAAGTCAAGGTCAAGGTCAAGGTCAAGGTCAAGGTCAAGGTCAAGGTCAAGGTCAAGGTCAAGGTCAAGGTCAAGGTCAAGGTCAAGGTCAAAGGTCAAGGTCAAGGTCAAAGGTCAAGCTCAAGGTCAAGGTCAAGGTCAAGGTCAAGGTCAAGGTCATGGTCATGGTCAAGGTCAAGGTCAAGGTCAAGGTCAAGGTCAAGGTCAAGGTCAAGGTCAAGGTCAAAGGTCAAGGTCAAGTTCAAGGTCAAATGTCAAAGGTCTAGGTCAAAGGTCAAAGGTCAAGGTCAAACGTCAAGTTCAAGGTCAAAGGTCAAGGTCAAAGGTCAAGGTCAAAGTCAAGGTCAAAGGTCAAGGCCAAGGTCAAGGTCAAGGTCAAGGTCAAAGGTCAAAGGTCAAGGTCAAGGTCAAGGTCAAGGTCAAGGTCAAAGGTCAAGGTCAAGGTCAAGGTCAAGGTCAAGGTCAAGGTCAAGGTCAAGGTCAAGGTCAAGGTCAAGTTCAAGGTCAAAGGTCAAAGGTCAAGGTCAAGGTCAAAGGTCAAAGGTCAAAGGTCAAGGTCAAGGTCAAGGTCAAAGTTAAAGGTCAAAGGTCAAGGTCAAAGTCAAGGTCAAAGGTCAAGGCCAAGGTCAAGGTCAAAGTTCAAGGTCAAAGGTCAAGCTCAAAGTCAAGGTCAAAGGTCAAGGCCAAGGTCAAGGTCAAGGTCAAGGTCAAAGGTCAAAGGTCAAGGTCAAGGTCAAGGTCAAGGTCAAGGTCAAGGTCAAGGTCAAGGTCAAGGTCAAGGTCAAGGTCAAGGTCAAGGTCAAGGTCAAGGTCAAAGGTCAAGGTCAAAGGTCAAGGTCAAGGTCAAGGTCAAAGGTCAAGGTCAAGGTCAAAGGTCAAGGTCAACGTCAAAGGTCAAGGTCAAAGGTCAAGGTCAAGGTCAAGGTCAAGGTCAAGGTCAAGGTCAAGGTCAAGGTCAAGGTCAAAGGTCAAGGTCAAAGGTCAAGGTCAAGGTCAAGGTCAAAGGTCAAAGGTCAAGGTCAAAGGTCAAGGTCAAGGTCAAGGTCAAGGTCAAGGTCAAGGTCAAGGTCAAGTTCAAGGTCAAAGGTCAAGGTCAAGGTCAAGGTCAAGGTCAAAGGTCAAGGTCAAGTTCAAGGTCAAAGGTCAAGGTCAAGGTCAAAGGTCAAGGTCAAAGGTCAAGGTCAAAGGTCAAAGGTCAAGGTCAAGGTCAAGGTCAAGGTCAAAGGTCAAGGTCAAGGTCAAGGTCAAGGTCAAGGTCAAGGTCAAGGTCAAGGTCAAGGTCAAGGTCAAGGTCAAGTTCAAGGTCAAAGGTCAAAGGTCAAGGTCAAGGTCAAAGGTCAAAGGTCAAAGGTCAAGGTCAAGGTCAAGGTCAAGGTCAAAGTTAAAGGTCAAAGGTCAAGGTCAAAGTCAAGGTCAAAGGTCAAGGCCAAGGTCAAGGTCAAAGTTCAAGGTCAAAGGTCAAGCTCAAAGTCAAGGTCAAAGGTCAAGGCCAAGGTCAAGGTCAAGGTCAAGGTCAAAGGTCAAAGGTCAAGGTCAAGGTCAAGGTCAAGGTCAAGGTCAAGGTCAAGGTCAAGGTCAAGGTCAAGGTCAAGGTCAAGGTCAAGGTCAAGGTCAAAGGTCAAGGTCAAGGTCAAGGTCAAGGTCAAGGTCAAGGTCAAGGTCAAGGTCAAAGGTCAAGGTCAAAGGTCAAGGTCAAGGTCAAGGTCAAAGGTCAAGGTCAAGGTCAAAGGTCAAGGTCAACGTCAAAGGTCAAGGTCAAAGGTCAAGGTCAAGGTCAAGGTCAAGGTCAAGGTCAAGGTCAAGGTCAAAGGTCAAGGTCAAAGGTCAAGGTCAAGGTCAAGGTCAAAGGTCAAAGGTCAAGGTCAAAGGTCAAGGTCAAGGTCAAGGTCAAGGTCAAGGTCAAGGTCAAGTTCAAGGTCAAAGGTCAAGGTCAAGGTCAAGGTCAAGGTCAAAGGTCAAGGTCAAGTTCAAGGTCAATGGTCAAGGTCAAGGTCAAGGTCAAAGGTCAAGGTCAAAGGTCAAGGTCAAGGTCAAGGTCAAGGTCAAGGTCAAGGTCAAGGTCAAGGTCAAGGTCAAGGTCAAGGTCAAGGTCAAGGTCAAAGGTCAAGGTCAAGGTCAAGGTCAAGGTCAAGGTCAAGGTCAAGGTCAAGGTCAAGGTCAAGGTCAAAGGTCAAGGTCAAAGGTCAAGGTCAAGGTCAAGGTCAAGGTCAAGGTCAAGGTCAAGGTCAAGGTCAAAGGTCAAGGTCAAGTTCAAGGTCAAGGTCAAAGGTCAAGGTCAAGGTCAAGGTCAAGGTCAAAGGTCAAGGTCAAGGTCAAAGGTCAAGTTCAAGGTCAAGGTCAAGGTCAAGGTCAAAGGTCAAGGTCAAGGTCAAGGTCAAGGTCAAGGTCAAGGTCAAGGTCAAGGTCAAGGTCAAGGTCAAGGTCAAGGTCAAGGTCAAGGTCAAGGTCAAGGTCAAGGTCAAAGGTCAAGGTCAAGGTCAAGGTCAAGGTCAAGGTCAAAGGTCAAAGGTCAAGCTCAAGGTCAAGGTCAAGGTCAAGGTCATGGTCATGGTCATGGTCAAGGTCAAGGTCAAGGTCAAGGTCAAGGTCAAGGTCAAAGGTCAAGGTCAAAGGTCAAGGACAAGGACAAGGTCAAAGGTCAAGGTCAAGTTCAAGGTCAAAGGTCAAGGTCAAGGTCAAAGGTCAAGGTCAAGGTCAAGGTCAAGGTCAAGGTCAAGGTCAAAGGTCAAAGGTCAAGGTCAAGGTCAAAGGTCAAGCTCAAGGTCAAGGTCAAGGTCAAGGTCAAGGTCAAGGTCAAAGGTCAAGGTCAAAGGTCAAGGTCAAGGTCAAGGTCAAGGTCAAAGGTCAAGGTCAAGTTCAAGGTCAAAGGTCAAGGTCAAGGTCAAAGGTCAAGGTCAAGGTCAAGGTCAAGGTCAAGGTCAAGGTCAAGGTCAAGGTCAAGGTCAAGGTCAAGGTCAAAGGTCAAAGGTCAAGGTCAAGGTCAAAGGTCAAGCTCAAGGTCAAGGACAAGGTCAAGGTCAAGGTCATGGTCATGGTCAAGGTCAAGGTCAAGGTCAAGGTCAAGGTCAAAGGTCAAGGTCAAGTTCAAGGTCAAATGTCAAAGGTCAAGGTCAAAGGTCAAAGGTCAAGGTCAAGGTCAAGGTCAAGGTCAAGGTCAAGGTCAAGGTCAAGGTCAAGGTCAAAGGTCAAAGGTCAAGGTCAAGGTCAAAGGTCAAGCTCAAGGTCAAGGTCAAGGTCAAGGTCAAGGTCAAGGTCAAGGTCAAGGTCAAGGTCAAGGTCAAGGTCATGGTCATGGTCAAGGTCAAGGTCAAGGTCAAGGTCAAGGTCATGGTCATGGTCAAGGTCAAGGTCAAGGTCAAGGTCAAGGTCAAGGTCAAGGTCAAGGTCAAAGGTCAAGGTCAAGTTCAAGGTCAAATGTCAAAGGTCAAGGTCAAAGGTCAAAGGTCAAAGGTCAAGTTCAAGGTCAAAGGTCAAGGTCAAGGTCAAAGGTCAAAGTTCAAGGTCAAAGGTCAAGGTCAAAGTCAAGGTCAAAGGTCAAGGCCAAGGTCAAGGTCAAGGTCAAAGGTCAAAGGTCAAGGTCAAGGTCAAGGTCAAGGTCAAGGTCAAGGTCAAGGTCAAAGGTCAAGGTCAAGGTCAAGGTCAAGGTCAAGGTCAAGGTCAAGGTCAAGGTCAAGGTCAAGGTCAAGGTCAAGGTCAAGGTCAAGGTCAAGGTCAAAGGTCAAGGTCAAGGTCAAAGGTCAAGCTCAAGGTCAAGGACAAGGTCAAGGTCAAGGTCATGGTCATGGTCAAGGTCAAGGTCAAGGTCAAGGTCAAGGTCAAAGGTCAAGGTCAAGTTCAAGGTCAAATGTCAAAGGTCAAGGTCAAAGGTCAAAGGTCAAGGTCAAGGTCAAGGTCAAGGTCAAGGTCAAGGTCAAGGTCAAGGTCAAAGGTCAAAGGTCAAGGTCAAGGTCAAAGGTCAAGCTCAAGGTCAAGGTCAAGGTCAAGGTCAAGGTCAAGGTCAAGGTCAAGGTCAAGGTCAAGGTCAAGGTCATGGTCATGGTCAAGGTCAAGGTCAAGGTCAAGGTCAAGGTCATGGTCATGGTCAAGGTCAAGGTCAAGGTCAAGGTCAAGGTCAAGGTCAAGGTCAAAGGTCAAGGTCAAGTTCAAGGTCAAATGTCAAAGGTCAAGGTCAAAGGTCAAAGGTCAAGGTCAAAGGTCAAGTTCAAGGTCAAAGGTCAAGGTCAAGGTCAAAGGTCAAAGTTCAAGGTCAAAGGTCAAGGTCAAAGTCAAGGTCAAAGGTCAAGGCCAAGGTCAAGGTCAAGGTCAAAGGTCAAAGGTCAAGGTCAAGGTCAAGGTCAAGGTCAAGGTCAAGGTCAAAGGTCAAGGTCAAGGTCAAGGTCAAGGTCAAGGTCAAGGTCAAGGTCAAGGTCAAGGTCAAGGTCAAGGTCAAGGTCAAGGTCAAGGTCAAGGTCAAAGGTCAAGGTCAAAGGTCAAGGTCAAGGTCAAGGTCAAAGGTCAAGGTCAAGTTCAAGGTCAAAGGTCAAGGTCAAGGTCAAGGTCAAGGTCAAAGGTCAAGGTCAAGGTCAAAGGTCAAGGTCAAAGGTCAAGGTCAAGGTCAAAGGTCAAAGGTCAATGGTCAAGGTCAAGGTCAAGGTCAAGGTCAAGGTCAAGGTCAAGGTCAAGGTCAAGGTCAAGGTCAAGGTCAAGGTCAAGGTCAAGGTCAAAGGTCAAAGGTCAATGGTCAAGGTCAAGGTCAAAGGTCAAAGGTCAAGGTCAAGGTCAAGGTCAAGGTCAAGGTCAAGGTCAAGGTCAAAGGTCAAGGTCAAAGGTCAAGGTCAAGGTCAAAGGTCAAGGTCATGGTCAAGGTCAAGTTCAAAGGTCAAAGGTCAAGGTCAAGGTCAAGGTCAAGTTCAAAGGTCAAAGGTCAAGGTCAAGGTCAAGGTCAAGGTAAAGGTCAAAGGTCAAAGGTCAAAGGTCAAGGTCAAGGTAAAGGTCAAGGTCAAAGGTCAAAGGTCAAGGTCAAGGTCAAAGGTCAAGGTCAAGGTCAAGGTCAAGGTCAAGGTCAAAGGTCAAAGGTGAAGGTCAAAGTCAAGGTCAAAGGTCAAGGTCAAGGTCAAAGGTCAAAGGTCAAAGGTCAAAGTTCAAGGTCATGGTCAAGGTCAAAGGTCAAAGTCAAAGGTCAAGGTCAAGGTCAAGGTCAAGGTCAAGGTCAAGTTCAAGGTCAAGGTCAAAGGTCAAGGTCAAGGTCAAGTTCAAAGGTCAAAGGTCAAGGTCAAGGTCAAGGTCAAGGTCAAGGTCAAGTTCAAAGGTCAAAGGTCAAGGTCAAGGTCAAGGTCAAGGTCAAGGTCAAGGTCAAGTTCAAAGGTCAAAGGTCAAGGTCAAGGTAAAGGTCAAAGGTCAAAGGTCAAAGGTCAAGGTCAAGGTAAAGGTCAAGGTCAAAGGTCAAGGTCAAGGTCAAAGGTCAAGGTCAAGGTCAAGGTCAAAGGTCAAAGGTGAAGGTCAAGGTCAAGGTCAAAGGTCAAAGGTCAAAGGTCAAGGTCAAACGTCAAGGTCAAGGTCAAGGTCAAGGTCAAGTTCAAGGTCAAAGGTCAAAGGTCAAAGGTCAAAGGTGAAGGTCAAGGTCAAGGTCAAGGTCAAGGTCAAGGTCAAGGTCAAGGTCAAGGTCAAGGTCAAGGTCAAGGTCAAGGTCAAGGTCAAGGTCAAGGTCAAGGTCAAGGTCAAGGTCAAGGTCAAGGTCAAAGGTCAATGGTCAAGGTCAAGGTCAAAGGTCAAAGGTCAAGGTCAAGGTCAAAGGTCAAGGTCAAGGTCAAGGTCAAGGTCAAGGTCAAGGTCAAAGGTCAAGGTCAAAGGTCAAGGTCAAGGTCAAAGGTCAAGGTCAAGGTCAAGTTCAAAGGTCAAAGGTCAAGGTCAAGGTCAAGGTCAAGGTCAAGGTCAAGGTCAAAGGTCAAGGTCAAGGTCAAGGTCAAAGGTCAAAGGTGAAGGTCAAGGTCAAGGTCAAGGTCAAAGGTCAAAGGTCAAAGGTCAAACGTCAAGGTCAAGGTCAAGGTCAAGTTCAAGGTCAAAGGTCAAAGGTCAAGGTCAGGGTCAAGGTCATGGTTAAGGTCAAGGTCAAGTTCAAAGGTCAAAGGTCAAAGGTCAAGGTCGAAGGTCAAGGTCAAGGTCAAGGTCAAGGTCAAGGTCAAGGTCAAAGGTCAAGCTCAAGGTCAAGGTCAAGGTCAAGGTCAAGGTCAAGGTCAAGGTCAAGGTCAAGGTCATGGTCATGGTCAAGGTCAAGGTCAAGGTCAAAGGTCAAGGTCAAAGGTCAAGGTCAAGTTCAAGGTCAAGGTCAAGGTCAAGGTCAAGGTCACGGTCAAGGTCAAGGTCAAGGTCAAAGGTCAAGCTCAAGGTCAAGGTCAAGGTCAAGGTCAAGGTCAAGGTCAAGGTCATGGTCAAGGTCAAGGTCAAGGTCAAGGTCAAGGTCATGGTCAAGGTCAAGGTCAAGGTCAAGTTCAAGGTCAAGGTCAAGGTCAAGGTCAAGGTTAAGGTCAAGGTCAAGGTCAAGGTCAAGGTCAAGGTCAAGGTCAAGGTCAAGGTCAAGGTCAAGGTCAAGGTCAAGGTCAAAGGTCAAGGTCAAGGTCAAAGGTCAAGGTCAAGGTCAAGGTCATGGTCAAGGTCAAAGGTCAAAGGTCAAAGGTCAAAGGTCAAAGGTCAAAGTCAAAGGTCAAGGTCAAGGTCAAAGGTCAAAGGTGAAGGTCAAGGTCAAGGTCAAAGGTCAAGGTCAAGGTCAAAGGTCAAAGGTCAAAGGTCAAAGTTCAAGGTCAAGGTCATGGTCAAGGTCAAAGGTCAAAGTCAAAGGTCAAGGTCAAGGTCAAGGTCAAGGTCAAGGTCAAGGTCAAAGGTCAAGGTCAAGGTCAAGTTCAAAGGTCAAAGGTCAAGGTCAAGGTCAAGGTCAAGGTCAAGGTCAAGTTCAAAGGTCAAAGGTCAAGGTCAAGGTAAAGGTCAAAGGTCAAAGGTCAAAGGTCAAAGGTCAAGGTCAAGGTAAAGGTCAAGGTCAAAGGTCAAGGTCAAGGTCAAGTTCAAGGTCAAGGTCAAGGTCAAGTTCAAAGGTCAAAGGTCAAGGTCAAGGTCAAGGTCAAAGGTCAAAGGTCAAAGGTCAAGGTCAAAGGTCAAGGTCAAGGTCAAGGTCAAGGTGAAAGGTCAAAGGTCAAGGTCAAGTTCAAGGTCAAGGTCAAGGTCAAGGTCAAGGTCAAGGTTAAGGTCAAGGTCAAGGTCAAGGTCAAGGTCAAGGTCAAGGTCAAAGGTCAAGGTCAAAGGTCAAAGGTCAAGGTCAAGGTCAAAGGTCAAGGTCAAGGTCAAGGTCAAGGTCAAGGTCAAGGTCAAAGGTCAAGGTCAAAGGTCAAGGTCAAAGGTCAAGGTCAAGGTCATGGTCAAGGTCAAAGGTCAAGGTCAAGGTCAAGGTCAAGGTCAAGGTCAAGGTCAAGGTCAAGGTCAAGGTCAAGGTCAAGGTCAAGGTCAAGTTCAATGGTCAAAGGTCAAGGTCAAGGTCAAAGGTCAAAGGTCAAGGTCAAAGGTCAAAGGTCAAAGGTTAAAGGTCAAGGTCAAAGGTCAAAGGTCAAGGTCAAGGTAAAGGTCAAGGTCAAGGTCAAAGGTCAAAGTTCAAGGTCAAGGTAAAGGTCAAGGTCAAAGGTCAAAGCTCAAAGGTCAAAGGTTAAAGGTCAAGGTGAAAGGTCAAAGGTCAAGGTCAAGGTAAAGGTCAAGGTCAAAAGTCAAAGCTCAAAGGTCAAGGTCAAAGGTCAAGGTCAAGGTCAAAGGTCAAGGTCAAGGTCAAGGTCAAAGGTCAAGGTCAAGGTCAAAGGTCAAAGGTCAAGGTCAAGGTCATGGTCAAGGTCAAAGGTCAAGGTCAAGGTCAAGGTCAAGGTCAAGGTCAAGGTAAAGGTCAAAGGTCAAAGGTTAAAGGTCAAGGTCAAAGGTCAAAGGTCAAGGTCAAGGTAAAGGTCAAGGTCAAAGGTCAAAGGTCAAAGGTCAAGGTCAAGGTAAAGGTCAAGGTCAAAGGTCAAAGCTCAAAGGTCAAAGGTTAAAGGTCAAGGTCAAGGTCAAGGTCAAGGTCAAAGGTCAAGGTCAAGGTCAAGGTCAAGGTCAAGGTCAAGGTAAAGGTCAAAGGTCAAGGTCACAGGTCAAGGTCAAGGTCAAGGTCAAGGTAAAGGTCAAAGGTCAAGGTCAAGGTCAAGGTCAAGGTCAAGGTCAAAGGTCAAAGGTCAAAGGTGAAGGTCAAGGTCAAGGTCAAAGGTCAAGGTCAAGGTCAAAGGTCAAGGTCAAGGTCAAAGGTCAAAGGTCAAAGGTCAAAGTTCAAGGTCAAGGTCAAAGGTCAAGGTCAAAGGTCAAGGTCAAGGTCAAGTTCAAAGGTCAAAGGTCAAGGTCAAGGTCAAGGTCAAGGTCAAGGTCAAGGTCAAGGTCAAGTTCAAAGGTCAAAGGTCAAGGTCAAGGTAAAGGTCAAAGGTCAAAGGTCAAAGGTCAAGGTCAAGGTAAAGGTCAAGGTCAAGGTCAAAGGTCAAGGTCAAGGTCAAAGGTCAAGGTCAAGGTCAAGGTCAAAGGTCAAAGGTGAAGGTCAAGGTCAAGGTCAAGGTCAAAGGTCAAAGGTCAAAGGTCAAGGTCAAACGTCAAGGTCAAGGTCAAGGTCAAGTTCAAGGTCAAAGGTCAAAGGTCAAGGTCAGGGTCAAGGTCATGGTTAAGGTCAAGGTCAAGGTCAAAGGTCAAAGGTCAAGGTCAAAGGTCAAGGTCAAGGTCAAGGTCAAGGTCAAGGTCAAGGTCAAGGTCAAAGGTCAAGCTCAAGGTCAAGGTCAAGGTCAAGGTCATGGTCATGGTCAAGGTCAAGGTCAAGGTCAAAGGTCAAGGTCAAAGGTCAAGGTCAAGGTCAAGGTCAAGGTCAAAGGTCAAGGTCAAGGTCAAGGTCAAGGTCAAGGTCAAAGGTCAAGCTCAAGGTCAAGGTCAAGGTCAAGGTCAAGGTCAAGGTCATGGTCAAGGTCAAGGTCAAGGTCAAGGTCAAGGTCAAGGTCATGGTCAAGGTCAAGGTCAAGTTCAAGGTCAAAGGTCAAGGTCAAAGGTCAAGGTCAAGGTCAAGGTCAAGGTCAAAGGTCAAGGTCAAGGTCAAGGTCAAGGTCAAAGGTCAAGCTCAAGGTCAAGGTCAAGGTCAAGGTCAAGGTCAAGGTCATGGTCAAGGTCAAGGTCAAGGTCAAGGTCAAGGTCAAGGTCATGGTCAAGGTCAAGGTCAAGTTCAAGGTCAAGGTCAAGGTCAAGGTCAAGGTTAAGGTTAAGGTCAAGGTCAAGGTCAAGGTCAAGGTCAAGGTCAAGGTCAAAGGTCAAGGTCAAAGGTCAAGGTCAAGGTCAAGGTCATGGTCAAGGTCAAAGGTCAAAGGTCAAAGGTCAAAGGTCAAAGTCAAAGGTCAAGGTCAAGGTCAAAGGTCAAAGGTGAAGGTCAAGGTCAAGGTCAAAGGTCAAGGTCAAGGTCAAAGGTCAAAGGTCAAAGGTCAAAGGTCAAAGTTCAAGGTCAAGGTCATGGTCAAGGTCAAGGTCAAAGGTCAAAGTCAAAGGTCAAGGTCAAGGTCAAGGTCAAGGTCAAGGTCAAGGTCAAGGTCAAAGGTCAAGGTCAAGGTCAAGTTCAAAGGTCAAAGGTCAAGGCCAAGGTCAAGGTCAAGGTCAAGTTCAAAGGTCAAAGGTCAAGGTCAAGGTAAAGGTCAAAGGTCAAATGTCAAAGGTCAAGGTCAAGGTAAAGGTCAAGGTCAAAGGTCAAGGTCAAGGTCAAGTTCAAGGTCAAGGTCAAGGTCAAGGTCAAGTTCAAAGGTCAAAGGTCAAGGTCAAGGTCAAGGTCAAAGGTCAAAGGTCAAAGGTCAAAGGTCAAGGTCAAAGGTCAAGGTCAAGGTCAAGGTCAAGGTGAAAGGTCAAAGGTCAAGGTCAAGGTAAAGGTCAAGGTCAAAGGTCAAAGCTCAAAGGTCAAGGTCAAAGGTCAAGGTCAAGGTCAATGGTCAAAGGTCAAGGTCAAGGTCAAGGTCAAGGTCAAAGGTCAAGGTCAAGGTCAAGGTCAAAGGTCAAGGTCAAGGTCAAGGTCAAGGTCAAAGGTCAAGGTCAAGGTCAAGGTCAAGGTCAAGGTCAAGGTCAAGGTCAAGGTCAAGGTCAAGGTCAAAGGTCAAGCTCAAGGTCAAGGTCAAGGTCAAGGTCAAAGGTCAAGGTCAAGTTCAAGGTCAAATGTCAAAGGTCAAGGTCAAAGGTCAAAGGTCAAGGTCAAAGGTCAAGTTCAAGGTCAAAGGTCAAGGTCAAGGTCAAGGTCAAAGTTCAAGGTCAAAGGTCAAGGTCAAAGTCAAGGTCAAAGGTCAAAGGTCAAGGTCAAGGTCAAGGTCAAGGTCAAGGTCAAGGTCAAGGTCAAAGGTCAAGGTCAAAGGTCAAGGTCAAATGTCAAGGTCAAGGTCATGGTCAAGGTCAAAGGTCAAGGTCAAGGTCAAGGTCAAGGTCAAGGTCAAGGTCAAGGTCAAGGTCAAGGTCAAGGTCAAGTTCAATGGTCAAAGGTCAAGGTCAAGGTCAAAGGTCAAAGGTCAAGGTCAAAGGTCAAAGGTCAAAGGTTAAAGGTCAAGGTCAAAGGTCAAAGGTCAAGGTCAAGGTAAAGGTCAAGGTCAAGGTCAAAGGTCAAAGGTCAAAGGTCAAGGTCAAGGTAAAGGTAAAGGTCAAAGGTCAAAGCGCAAAGGTCAAAGGTTAAAGGTCAAGGTGAAAGGTCAAAGGTCAAGGTCAAGGTAAAGGTCAAGGTCAAAGGTCAAAGCTCAAAGGTCAAGGTCAAAGGTCAAGGTCAAGGTCAAAGGTCAAGGTCAAGGTCAAGGTCAAGGTCAAAGGTCAAGGTCAAGGTCAAGGTCAAGGTCAAGGTCATGGTCAAGGTCAAAGGTCAAAGGTCAAAGGTCAAAGGTCAAAGGTCAAAGTCAAAGGTCAAGGTCAAGGTCAAAGGTCAAAGGTCAAGGTCAAGTTCAAGGTCAAGGTCAAGGTCAAGGTCAAGGTCACGGTCAAGGTCAAGGTCAAGGTCAAAGGTCAAGCTCAAGGTCAAGGTCAAGGTCAAGGTCAAGGTCAAGGTCAAGGTCATGGTCAAGGTCAAGGTCAAGGTCAAGGTCATGGTCAAGGTCAAGGTCAAGGTCAAGTTCAAGGTCAAGGTCAAGGTCAAGGTCAAGGTTAAGGTCAAGGTCAAGGTCAAGGTCAAGGTCAAGGTCAAGGTCAAGGTCAAGGTCAAGGTCAAGGTCAAGGTCAAAGGTCAAGGTCAAGGTCAAAGGTCAAGGTCAAGGTCAAGGTCATGGTCAAGGTCAAAGGTCAAAGGTCAAAGGTCAAAGGTCAAAGGTCAAAGTCAAAGGTCAAGGTCAAGGTCAAAGGTCAAAGGTGAAGGTCAAGGTCAAGGTCAAAGGTCAAGGTCAAGGTCAAAGGTCAAAGGTCAAAGGTCAAAGTTCAAGGTCAAGGTCATGGTCAAGGTCAAAGGTCAAAGTCAAAGGTCAAGGTCAAGGTCAAGGTCAAGGTCAAGGTCAAGGTCAAAGGTCAAGGTCAAGGTCAAGTTCAAAGGTCAAAGGTCAAGGTCAAGGTCAAGGTCAAGGTCAAGGTCAAGTTCAAAGGTCAAAGGTCAAGGTCAAGGTAAAGGTCAAAGGTCAAAGGTCAAAGGTCAAAGGTCAAGGTCAAGGTAAAGGTCAAGGTCAAAGGTCAAGGTCAAGGTCAAGTTCAAGGTCAAGGTCAAGGTCAAGTTCAAAGGTCAAAGGTCAAGGTCAAGGTCAAGGTCAAAGGTCAAAGGTCAAAGGTCAAGGTCAAAGGTCAAGGTCAAGGTCAAGGTCAAGGTGAAAGGTCAAAGGTCAAGGTCAAGTTCAAGGTCAAGGTCAAGGTCAAGGTCAAGGTCAAGGTTAAGGTCAAGGTCAAGGTCAAGGTCAAGGTCAAGGTCAAGGTCAAAGGTCAAGGTCAAAGGTCAAAGGTCAAGGTCAAGGTCAAAGGTCAAGGTCAAGGTCAAGGTCAAGGTCAAGGTCAAGGTCAAAGGTCAAGGTCAAAGGTCAAGGTCAAAGGTCAAGGTCAAGGTCATGGTCAAGGTCAAAGGTCAAGGTCAAGGTCAAGGTCAAGGTCAAGGTCAAGGTCAAGGTCAAGGTCAAGGTCAAGGTCAAGGTCAAGGTCAAGTTCAATGGTCAAAGGTCAAGGTCAAGGTCAAAGGTCAAAGGTCAAGGTCAAAGGTCAAAGGTCAAAGGTTAAAGGTCAAGGTCAAAGGTCAAAGGTCAAGGTCAAGGTAAAGGTCAAGGTCAAGGTCAAAGGTCAAAGTTCAAGGTCAAGGTAAAGGTCAAGGTCAAAGGTCAAAGCTCAAAGGTCAAAGGTTAAAGGTCAAGGTGAAAGGTCAAAGGTCAAGGTCAAGGTAAAGGTCAAGGTCAAAAGTCAAAGCTCAAAGGTCAAGGTCAAAGGTCAAGGTCAAGGTCAAAGGTCAAGGTCAAGGTCAAGGTCAAAGGTCAAGGTCAAGGTCAAAGGTCAAAGGTCAAGGTCAAGGTCATGGTCAAGGTCAAAGGTCAAGGTCAAGGTCAAGGTCAAGGTCAAGGTCAAGGTAAAGGTCAAAGGTCAAAGGTTAAAGGTCAAGGTCAAAGGTCAAAGGTCAAGGTCAAGGTAAAGGTCAAGGTCAAAGGTCAAAGGTCAAAGGTCAAGGTCAAGGTAAAGGTCAAGGTCAAAGGTCAAAGCTCAAAGGTCAAAGGTTAAAGGTCAAGGTCAAGGTCAAGGTCAAGGTCAAAGGTCAAGGTCAAGGTCAAGGTCAAGGTCAAGGTCAAGGTAAAGGTCAAAGGTCAAGGTCACAGGTCAAGGTCAAGGTCAAGGTCAAGGTCAAGGTAAAGGTCAAAGGTCAAGGTCAAGGTCAAGGTCAAGGTCAAGGTCAAAGGTCAAAGGTCAAAGGTGAAGGTCAAGGTCAAGGTCAAAGGTCAAGGTCAAGGTCAAAGGTCAAGGTCAAGGTCAAAGGTCAAAGGTCAAAGGTCAAAGTTCAAGGTCAAGGTCAAAGGTCAAGGTCAAAGGTCAAGGTCAAGGTCAAGTTCAAAGGTCAAAGGTCAAGGTCAAGGTCAAGGTCAAGGTCAAGGTCAAGGTCAAGGTCAAGTTCAAAGGTCAAAGGTCAAGGTCAAGGTAAAGGTCAAAGGTCAAAGGTCAAAGGTCAAGGTCAAGGTAAAGGTCAAGGTCAAGGTCAAAGGTCAAGGTCAAGGTCAAAGGTCAAGGTCAAGGTCAAGGTCAAAGGTCAAAGGTGAAGGTCAAGGTCAAGGTCAAGGTCAAAGGTCAAAGGTCAAAGGTCAAGGTCAAACGTCAAGGTCAAGGTCAAGGTCAAGTTCAAGGTCAAAGGTCAAAGGTCAAGGTCAGGGTCAAGGTCATGGTTAAGGTCAAGGTCAAGGTCAAAGGTCAAAGGTCAAGGTCAAAGGTCAAGGTCAAGGTCAAGGTCAAGGTCAAGGTCAAGGTCAAGGTCAAAGGTCAAGCTCAAGGTCAAGGTCAAGGTCAAGGTCATGGTCATGGTCAAGGTCAAGGTCAAGGTCAAAGGTCAAGGTCAAAGGTCAAGGTCAAGGTCAAGGTCAAGGTCAAAGGTCAAGGTCAAGGTCAAGGTCAAGGTCAAGGTCAAAGGTCAAGCTCAAGGTCAAGGTCAAGGTCAAGGTCAAGGTCAAGGTCATGGTCAAGGTCAAGGTCAAGGTCAAGGTCAAGGTCAAGGTCATGGTCAAGGTCAAGGTCAAGTTCAAGGTCAAAGGTCAAGGTCAAAGGTCAAGGTCAAGGTCAAGGTCAAGGTCAAAGGTCAAGGTCAAGGTCAAGGTCAAGGTCAAAGGTCAAGCTCAAGGTCAAGGTCAAGGTCAAGGTCAAGGTCAAGGTCATGGTCAAGGTCAAGGTCAAGGTCAAGGTCAAGGTCAAGGTCATGGTCAAGGTCAAGGTCAAGTTCAAGGTCAAGGTCAAGGTCAAGGTCAAGGTTAAGGTTAAGGTCAAGGTCAAGGTCAAGGTCAAGGTCAAGGTCAAGGTCAAAGGTCAAGGTCAAAGGTCAAGGTCAAGGTCAAGGTCATGGTCAAGGTCAAAGGTCAAAGGTCAAAGGTCAAAGGTCAAAGTCAAAGGTCAAGGTCAAGGTCAAAGGTCAAAGGTGAAGGTCAAGGTCAAGGTCAAAGGTCAAGGTCAAGGTCAAAGGTCAAAGGTCAAAGGTCAAAGGTCAAAGTTCAAGGTCAAGGTCATGGTCAAGGTCAAGGTCAAAGGTCAAAGTCAAAGGTCAAGGTCAAGGTCAAGGTCAAGGTCAAGGTCAAGGTCAAGGTCAAAGGTCAAGGTCAAGGTCAAGTTCAAAGGTCAAAGGTCAAGGCCAAGGTCAAGGTCAAGGTCAAGTTCAAAGGTCAAAGGTCAAGGTCAAGGTAAAGGTCAAAGGTCAAATGTCAAAGGTCAAGGTCAAGGTAAAGGTCAAGGTCAAAGGTCAAGGTCAAGGTCAAGTTCAAGGTCAAGGTCAAGGTCAAGGTCAAGTTCAAAGGTCAAAGGTCAAGGTCAAGGTCAAGGTCAAAGGTCAAAGGTCAAAGGTCAAAGGTCAAGGTCAAAGGTCAAGGTCAAGGTCAAGGTCAAGGTGAAAGGTCAAAGGTCAAGGTCAAGGTAAAGGTCAAGGTCAAAGGTCAAAGCTCAAAGGTCAAGGTCAAAGGTCAAGGTCAAGGTCAATGGTCAAAGGTCAAGGTCAAGGTCAAGGTCAAGGTCAAAGGTCAAGGTCAAGGTCAAGGTCAAAGGTCAAGGTCAAGGTCAAGGTCAAGGTCAAAGGTCAAGGTCAAGGTCAAGGTCAAGGTCAAGGTCAAGGTCAAGGTCAAGGTCAAGGTCAAGGTCAAAGGTCAAGCTCAAGGTCAAGGTCAAGGTCAAGGTCAAAGGTCAAGGTCAAGTTCAAGGTCAAATGTCAAAGGTCAAGGTCAAAGGTCAAAGGTCAAGGTCAAAGGTCAAGTTCAAGGTCAAAGGTCAAGGTCAAGGTCAAGGTCAAAGTTCAAGGTCAAAGGTCAAGGTCAAAGTCAAGGTCAAAGGTCAAAGGTCAAGGTCAAGGTCAAGGTCAAGGTCAAGGTCAAGGTCAAGGTCAAAGGTCAAGGTCAAAGGTCAAGGTCAAATGTCAAGGTCAAGGTCATGGTCAAGGTCAAAGGTCAAGGTCAAGGTCAAGGTCAAGGTCAAGGTCAAGGTCAAGGTCAAGGTCAAGGTCAAGGTCAAGTTCAATGGTCAAAGGTCAAGGTCAAGGTCAAAGGTCAAAGGTCAAGGTCAAAGGTCAAAGGTCAAAGGTTAAAGGTCAAGGTCAAAGGTCAAAGGTCAAGGTCAAGGTAAAGGTCAAGGTCAAGGTCAAAGGTCAAAGGTCAAAGGTCAAGGTCAAGGTAAAGGTAAAGGTCAAAGGTCAAAGCGCAAAGGTCAAAGGTTAAAGGTCAAGGTGAAAGGTCAAAGGTCAAGGTCAAGGTAAAGGTCAAGGTCAAAGGTCAAAGCTCAAAGGTCAAGGTCAAAGGTCAAGGTCAAGGTCAAAGGTCAAGGTCAAGGTCAAGGTCAAGGTCAAAGGTCAAGGTCAAGGTCAAAGGTCAAAGGTCAAGGTCAAGGTCATGGTCAAGGTCAAAGGTCAAGGTCAAGGTCAAGGTCAAGGTCAAGGTCAAGGTAAAGGTCAAAGGTCAAAGGTTAAAGGTCAAGGTCAAAGGTCAAAGGTCAAGGTCAAGGTAAAGGTCAAGGTCAAAGGTCAAAGGTCAAAGGTCAAAGGTCAAGGTCAAGGTAAATTTCAAGGTCAAAGGTCAAAGCTCAAAGGTCAAAGGTCAAAGGTTAAAGGTCAAGGTCAAGGTCAAGGTCAAGGTCAAAGGTCAAGGTCAAGGTCAAGGTCAAAGTCAAAGGTCAAGGTCAACGTCAAGGTCAAGGTCAAGATCAAGGTCTAAGGTCAAAGGTCAAAGGTCAAGGTCAAGGTCAAAGGTCAAGGTCAAGGTCAAGGTCAAGGTCAAGGTCAAAGGTCAAAGGTCAAAGGTCAAGGTCAAGGTCAAGGTCAAGGTCAAAGGTCAAGGTCAAGGTCAAGGTCAAGGTCAAGGTCAAAGGTCAAGGTCAAGGTCAAGGTCAAGGTCAAGGTCAAAGGTCAAGGTCAAAGGTCAAGGTCAAAGGTCAAGGTCATGGTCAAGGTCAAAGGTCAAGGTCAAGGTCAAGGTGAAGGTCAAGGTCAAAGGTCAAGGTCAAGGTCAAGGTCAAGGTCAAGGTCAAGGTCAAGGTCAAAGGTCAAGGTCAAGGTCAAGGTCAAGGTCAAGGTCAAGGTCAAGGTCAAAGGTTAAAGGTCAAGGTCAAGGTCAAGGTCAAGGTCAAAGGTCAAAGGTCCAAGGTTAAGGGTCAAGGTCAAAGGTCAAGGTCAAACGTCAAGGTCAAGGTCAAGGTCAAGGTCAAGGTCAAGGTCAAAGGTCAAGGTCAAGGTCAAAGGTCAAAGGTCAAAGGTCAAGGTCAAAGGTCAAGGTCAAGGTCAAGGTCAAGGTCAAGGTCAAAGGTCAAGGTCAAGGTCAAGTTCAAAGGTCAAAGGTCAAGGTCAAGGTCAAGGTCAAGGTCAAGGTCAAGTTCAAAGGTCAAAGGTCAAGGTCAAGGTAAAGGTCAAAGGTCAAATGTCAAAGGTCAAGGTCAAGGTAAAGGTCAAGGTCAAAGGTCAAGGTCAAGGTCAAGTTCAAGGTCAAGGTCAAGGTCAAGGTCAAGGTCAAGGTCAAGGTCAAGGTCAAGGTCAAGGTCAAGGTCAAAGGTCAAAGGTCAAGGTAAAGGTCAAGGTCAAAGGTCAAGGTCAAGGTCAAAGGTCAAGGTCAAGGTCAAGGTCAAGGTCAAGGTCAAGGTAAAGGTCAAAGGTCAAGGTCAAAGGTCAAGGTCAAGGTCAAGGTCAAGGTAAAGGTCAAAGGTCAAGGTCAAGGTCAAGGTCAAGGTCAAGGTCAAAGGTCAAAGGTCAAAGGTGAAGGTCAAGGTCAAGGTCAAAGGTCAAGGTCAAGGTCAAAGGTCAAAGGTCAAAGGTCAAAGTTCAAGGTCAAGGTCAAAGGTCAAGGTCAAGGTCAAGGTCAAGGTCATAGTCAAAGGTCAAGGTCAAGGTCAAGGTCAAGGTCAAGGTCAAGGTCAAGTCCAGGTCAAGGTCAAAGGTCAAAGGTCAAAGGTCAAGGTCAAGGTCAAAGGTCAAGGTCAAGGTCAAGGTGAAAGGTCAAGGTCAAGGTCAAGGTCAGGGTCAAAGTCAAAGGTCAAGGTCAACGTCAAGGTCAAGGTCAAGATCAAGGTCTAAGGTCAAAGGTCAAAGGTCAAGGTCAAGGTCAAAGGTCAAGGTCAAGGTCAAGGTCAAGGTCAAAGGTCAAAGGTCAAGGTCAAGGTCAAGGTCAAGGTCAAAGGTCAAGGTCAAGGTAAAGGTCAAAGGTCAAGGTCAAGGTCAAGGTCAAGGTCAAGGTCAAAGGTCAAGGTCAAAGGTCAAGGTCAAAGGTCAAGGTCATGGTCAAGGTCAAAGGTCAAGGTCAAGGTCAAGGTGAAGGTCAAGGTCAAAGGTCAAGGTCAAGGTCAAGGTCAAGGTCAAGGTCAAGGTCAAGGTCAAAGGTCAAGGTCAAGGTCAAGGTCAAGGTCAAAGGTTAAAGGTCAAGGTCAAGGTCAAGGTCAAGGTCAAAGGTCAAAGGTCAAAGGTCAAGGTCAAAGGTCAAGGTCAAACGTCAAGGTCAAGGTCAAGGTCAAGGTCAAGGTCAAAGGTCAAAGGTCAAGGTCAAGGTCATGGTCAAGGTCAAGGTCAAGGTCAAAGGTCAAGGTCAAAGGTCAAGGTCAAGGTCAAGGTCAAGGTCAAGGTCAAGGTCAAGGTCAAGGTCAAGGTCAAGGTCAAGGTCATGGTCAAGGTCAAGGTCAAGGTCAAGGTCAAGGTCATGGTCAAAGGTCAAAGGTCAAGGTAAAGGTCAAGGTCAAAGGTCAAAGGTCAAGGTCAAGGTCAAAGGTCAAGGTGAAGGTCAAGGTCAAGGTCAAGGTAAAGGTCAAAGGTCAAGGTCAAAGGTCAAGGTCAAGGTCAAGGTCAAGGTAAAGGTCAAAGGTCAAGGTCAAGGTCAAGGTCAAGGTCAAGGTCAAGGTCAAGGTCAAGGTCAAAGGTCAAAGGTGAAGGTCAAGGTCAAGGTCAAAGGTCAAGGTCAAGGTCAAAGGTCAAAGGTCAAAGGTCAAAGTTCAAGGTCAAGGTCAAAGGTCAAGGTCAAGGTCAAGGTCAAGGTCAAGGTCAAGGTCAAGGTCAAGGTCAAGTCCAGGTCAAGGTCAAAGGTCAAAGGTCAAAGGTCAAGGTCAAGGTCAAAGGTCAAAGGTCAAGGTCAAGGTCAAGGTCAAAGGTCAAAGGTGAAGGTCAAGGTCAAGGTCAAAGGTCAAGGTCAAGGTCAAAGGTCAAAGGTCAAAGGTCAAAGTTCAAGGTCAAGGTCAAAGGTCAAGGTCAAGGTCAAGGTCAAGGTCAAGGTCAAGGTCAAGGTCAAGGTCAAGGTCAAGGTCAAGGTCAAGGTCAAGGTCAAGGTCAAAGGTCAAAGGTCAAGGTCAAGGTCAAAGGTCAAGGTCAAGGTCAAGGTCAAAGGTCAAGCTCAAGGTCAAGGTCAAGGTCAAGGTCATGGTCATGGTCATGGTCAAGGTCAAGGTCAAGGTCAAAGGTCAAGGTCAAAGGTCAAGGTCAAGGTCAAAGGTCAAGGTCAAGGTCTAAGGTCAAAGGTCAAAGGTCAAGGTCAAGGTCAAAGGTCAAGGTCAAGGTCAAGGTCAAAGGTCAAAGGTCAAAGGTCAAGGTCAAGGTCAAGGTCAAGGTCAAAGGTCAAGGTCAAGGTCAAGGTCAAAGGTCAAGGTCAAGGTCAAGGTCAAGGTCAAGGTCAAAGGTCAAGGTCAAAGGTCAAGGTCAAAGGTCAAGGTCATGGTCAAGGTCAAAGGTCAAGGTCAAGGTCAAGGTGAAGGTCAAGGTCAAAGGTCAAGGTCAAGGTCAAGGTCAAGGTCAAGGTCAAGGTCAAGGTCAAGGTCAAGCTCAAAGGTCAAGGTCAAGGTCAAGGTCAAGGTCAAGGTCAAGGTCAAAGGTTAAAGGTCAAGGTCAAGGTCAAGGTCAAGGTCAAAGGTCAAAGGTCAAAGGTCAAGGGTCAAGGTCAAAGGTCAAGGTCAAACGTCAAGGTCAAGGTCAAGGTCAAGGTCAAGGTCAAAGGTCAAAGGTCAAGGTCAAGGTCAAAGGTCAAAGGTCAAAGGTCAAGGTCAAAGGTCAAGGTCAAGGTCAAGGTCAAGGTCAAGGTCAAGGTCAAGGTCAAGGTCAAGGTCAAGGTCAAAGGTCAAAGGTCAAAGGTCAAGGTCAAGGTCAAAGGTCAAGGTCAAGGTCAAGGTGAAAGGTCAAGGTCAAGGTCAAGGTCAGGGTCAAAGTCAAAGGTCAAGGTCAACGTCAAGGTCAAGGTCAAGATCAAGGTCTAAGGTCAAAGGTCAAAGGTCAAGGTCAAGGTCAAAGGTCAAGGTCAAGGTCAAGGTCAAGGTCAAAGGTCAAAGGTCAAAGGTCAAGGTCAAGGTCAAGGTCAAGGTCAAGGTCAAAGGTCAAGGTCAAGGTAAAGGTCAAAGGTCAAGGTC
>CAXARU010000014.1:0-94000 GCA_963971365.1 Lasioglossum villosulum | reverse complement strand
GATTCATGGAGATACATGGAGATTCATGGAGATTCATGGAGGAGATTCATGAAGATTCCTGGAGATTCCTGGAGATTCATGGAGATTCATGGAGGAGATTCATGGAGATTCATGGATATTCATGGAGATACATGGAGGTTCATGGAGGACATTCATGGAGATTCTCGGAGGAGATTCATGGAGATTCATGGAGATTCATGGAGGTGATTCATGGAGATTCATGGAGGAGATTCATGGATATTCATGGATATTCATGGAGATTCATGGAGATTCATGGAGGAGATTCATGGACATTTATGGAGATTCTCGGAAATTCATGGAGATTCATGGAGATTCATGGAGGACATTCATGGAGATTCATGGAGATTCATGGAGATTCATACAGGAGGTCGTGGAGATTCATGGAGATTCATGGAGATTCATGGAGATTCATGGAGATTCATGGAGGAGATTCTTGGAGATTCATGGAGATTCATGGATATTCATGGAGATTCATGGAGATTCATGTAGATTCATGGAGATACATGGAGATTCATGGAGATTCATGGAGATTCATGAATATTCATGGAGATTCATGGAGATTCATGGAGGAGGTTCATGGAGATTCATGGAGATTCATGGAGATGCATGGAGATTCATGGAGATTCATGGAGATTCATGGAGGAGATTCATGGAGATTCATGGAGGATATTCATGGAGATTCATGGAGATTCATAGAGGTTCATGGATCAGGAGATTCATGCAGATTCATGGAGATTCATCGAGGAGATTCATGGAGATTCATGAAGATTCATGGGGATTCATGTAGATTCATGGAGATACATGGAGATTCATGGAGATTCATGGAGGAGATTCATGAAGATTCCTGGAGATTCCTGGAGATTCATGGAGATTCATGGAGGAGATTCATGGAGATTCATGGATATTCATGGAGATACATGGAGGTTCATGGAGGACATTCATGGACATTCATGGAGATTCTTGGAAATTCATGGAGATTCATGGAGATTCATGGAGATTCATGGAGAATTATGGACATTCATGGAGATTCATGGAGATTCATGGAGGAGATTCATGGAGATTCTCGGAGGAGATTCATGGAGATCCATGGAGATTCATGGAGATTCATGGAGATTCATGGAGGAGATTCATGGAGATTCATGGAGATTCATGGAGGAGGTTGATGGAGATTCATGGAGATTCATGGAGATTCATGGAGGAGGTTGATGGAGATTCATGGAGATTCATGGAGATTCATGGAGATTCATGGAGATTCAGGGAGGAAATTCATGGAGATTCATGGAGATTCATGGAGGAGGTTGATGGAGATTCATGGAGATTCATGGAGATGCATGGAGATTCATGGAGATACATTGAGATTCATGGAGATTCATGGAGATTCATGGAGGAGATTCTTGGAGATTCATGGAGATTCATGAAGGAGATTCATGGAGATTCATGGAGATTCATGGAGATGCATGGAGATTCATGGAGATTCATGGAGATTCATACAGGAGGTCATGGAGATTCATGGAGATTCATGGAGATTCATGGAGATTCATGGAGATTCATGGAGGAGATTCTTGGAGATTCATGGAGATTCATGGAGATTCACGGAGATTCATGGAGATTTATGGAGATTCATGGAGATTCAAGGAGATTCATGGAGAGTCATGGAGATTCATGGAGATTCATGGAGATTCATGGAGATTCATGGAGGAGGTTGATGGAGATTCATGGAGATTCATGGAGATTCATGGAGATTCATGGAGGACATTCATGGAGATTCATGGAGATTCATAGAGGTTCATGGATCAGGAGATTCATGAAGATTCATGGAGATTCATCGAGGACATTCATGGAGATTCATGGAGATTCATGTAGATTCATGGAGATTCATGGAGATTCATGGAGAATTATGGACATTCATGGAGATTCATGGAGATTCATGGAAGAGATTCATGGAGATTCTCGGAGGAGATTCATGGAGATCCATGGAGATTCATGGAGATTCATGGAGATTCATGGAGATTCGTGGAGATTCATGGAGATTCATGGAGATTCATGGAGGAGATTCATGGAGATTCATGGAGATTCATGGAGGAGGTTGATGGAGATTCATGGAGATTCATGGAGATGCATGGAGATTCATGGAGATACATTGAGACTCATGGAGATTCATGGAGATTCATGGAGGAGATTCTTGGAGATTCATGGAGATTCATGGAGGAGATTCATGGAGATTCATGCAGGAGATTCATGTACATTCATGGAGATTCATGGAGATTCATGGAGATTCATGCAGGAGATTCATGGACATTCATGGAGAATTATGGACATTCATGGAGATTCATGGAGATTCATGGAGGAGATTCATGGAGATTCTCGGAGGAGATTCATGGAGATCCATGGAGATTCATGGAGATTCATGGAGATTCATGGAGATTCGTGGAGATTCAAGGAGATTCATGGAGATTCATGGAGGAGATTCATGGAGATTCATGGAGATTCATGGAGGAGGTTGATGGAGATTCATGGAGATTCATGGAGATGCATGGAGATTCATGGAGATACATTGAGATTAATGGAGATACATGGAGGTTCATGGAGGACATTCATGGGCATTCATGGAGATTCTTGGAAATTCATGGAGATTCATGGAGATTCATGGAGATTCATGGAGAATTATGGACATTCATGGAGATTCATGGAGATTCATGGAGGAGATTCATGGAGATTCTCGGAGGAGATTCATGGAGATCTATGGAGATTCATGGAGATTCATGGAGATTCGTGGAGATTCATGGAGATTCATGGAGATTCATGGAGGAGGTTGATGGAGATTCATGGAGATTCATGGAGATTCATGGAGATTCATGGAGGACATTCACGGAGATTCATGGAGATTTATGGAGATTCATGGAGATTCAAGGAGATTCATGGAGAGTCATGGAGATTCATGGAAATTCATGGAGGTGATTCATGGAGATTCATGGAGGAGATTCATGGATATTCATGGATATTCATGGAGATTCATGGAGACTCATGGAGATTCATGGAGATTCATGGAGGACATTCATGGAGATTCATGGAGGATATAATGGAGATTCATGGAGATTCATAGAGGTTCATGGATCAGGAGATTCATGCAGATTCATGGAGATTCATCGAGGAGATTCATGGAGATTCATGGAGATTCATGGGGATTCATGTAGATTCATGGAGATACATGGAGATTCATGGAGATTCATGGAGATTCATGGAGGAGATTCATGAAGATTCCTGGAGATTCCTGGAGATTCATGGAGATTCATGGAGGAGATTCATGGAGATTCATGGATATTAATGGAGATACATGGAGGTTCATGGAGGACATTCATGGGCATTCATGGAGATTCTTGGAAATTCATGGAGATTCATGGAGATTCATGGAGATTCATGGAGAATTATGGACATTCATGGAGATTCATGGAGATTCATGGAGGAGATTCATGGAGATTCTCGGAGGAGATTCATGGAGATCTATGGAGATTCATGGAGATTCATGGAGATTCGTGGAGATTCATGGAGATTCATGGAGATTCATGGAGATTCATGGAGATTCATGGAGGAGGTTGATGGAGATTCATGGAGATTCATGGAGATTCATGGAGATTCATGGAGGACATTTATGGAGATTCATGGAGATTCATAGAGGTTCATGGATCAGGAGATTCATGAAGATTCATGGAGATTCATCGAGGACATTCATGGAGATTCATGGAGATTCATGTAGATTCATGGAGATTCATGGAGATTCATGGAGAATTATGGACATTCATGGAGATTCATGGAGATTCATGGAAGAGATTCATGGAGATTCTCGGAGGAGATTCATGGAGATCCATGGAGATTCATGGAGATTCATGGAGATTCATGGAGATTCGTGGAGATTCATGGAGATTCATGGAGATTCATGGAGGAGATTCATGGAGATTCATGGAGATTCATGGAGATTTATGGAGATTCATGGAGATTCAAGGAGATTCATGGAGAGTCATGGAGATTCATGGAAATTCATGGAGGTGATTCATGGAGATTCATGGAGGAGATTCATGGATATTCATGGATATTCATGGAGATTCATGGAGACTCATGGAGATTCATGGAGATTCATGGAGGACATTCATGGAGATTCATGGAGGATATAATGGAGATTCATGGAGATTCATAGAGGTTCATGGATCAGGAGATTCATGCAGATTCATGGAGATTCATCGAGGAGATTCATGGAGATTCATGGAGATTCATGGGGATTCATGTAGATTCATGGAGATTCATGGAGATTCATGGAGAATTATGGACATTCATGGAGATTCATGGAGATTCATGGAGGAGATTCATGGAGATTCTCGGAGGAGATTCATGGAGATCTATGGAGATTCATGGAGATTCATGGAGATTCGTGGAGATTCATGGAGATTCATGGAGATTCATGGAGATTCATGGAGATTCATGGAGGAGGTTGATGGAGATTCATGGAGATTCATGGAGATTCATGGAGATTCATGGAGGACATTCATGGAGATTCATGGAGATTCATAGAGGTTCATGGATCAGGAGATTCATGAAGATTCATGGAGATTCATCGAGGACATTCATGGAGATTCATGGAGATTCATGTAGATTCATGGAGATTCATGGAGATTCATGGAGAATTATGGACATTCAAGGAGATTCATGGAGATTCATGGAAGAGATTCATGGAGATTCTCGGAGGAGATTCATGGAGATCCATGGAGATTCATGGAGATTCATGGAGATTCATGGAGATTCGTGGAGATTCATGGAGATTCATGGAGATTCATGGAGGAGATTCATGGAGATTCATGGAGATTCATGGAGGAGGTTGATGGAGATTCATGGAGATTCATGGAGATGCATGGAGATTCATGGAGATACATTGAGACTCATGGAGATTCATGGAGATTCATGGAGGAGATTCTTGGAGATTCATGGAGATTCATGGAGGAGATTCATGGAGATTCATGCAGGAGATTCATGTACATTCATGGAGATTCATGGAGATTCATGGAGATTCATGCAGGAGATTCATGGACATTCATGGAGAATTATGGACATTCATGGAGATTCATGGAGATTCATGGAGGAGATTCATGGAGATTCTCGGAGGAGATTCATGGAGATCCATGGAGATTCATGGAGATTCATGGAGATTCATGGAGATTCGTGGAGATTCAAGGAGATTCATGGAGATTCATGGAGGAGATTCATGGAGATTCATGGAGATTCATGGAGGAGGTTGATGGAGATTCATGGAGATTCATGGAGATGCATGGAGATTCATGGAGATACATTGAGATTAATGGAGATACATGGAGGTTCATGGAGGACATTCATGGGCATTCATGGAGATTCTTGGAAATTCATGGAGATTCATGGAGATTCATGGAGATTCATGGAGAATTATGGACATTCATGGAGATTCATGGAGATTCATGGAGGAGATTCATGGAGATTCTCGGAGGAGATTCATGGAGATCTATGGAGATTCATGGAGATTCATGGAGATTCGTGGAGATTCATGGAGATTCATGGAGATTCATGGAGGAGGTTGATGGAGATTCATGGAGATTCATGGAGATTCATGGAGATTCATGGAGGACATTCATGGAGATTCATGGAGATTCATAGAGGTTCATGGATCAGGAGATTCATGAAGATTCATGGAGATTCATCGAGGACATTCATGGAGATTCATGGAGATTCATGGAGACTCATGGAGATTCATGGAGATTCATGGAGATTCATGGAAATTCATGGAGGTGATTCATGGAGATTCATGGAGGAGATTCATGGATATTCATGGATATTCATGGAGATTCATGGAGACTCATGGAGATTCATGGAGATTCATGGAGGACATTCATGGAGATTCATGGAGGATATAATGGAGATTCATGGAGATTCATAGAGGTTCATGGATCAGGAGATTCATGCAGATTCATGGAGATTCATCGAGGAGATTCATGGGGATTCATGTAGATTCATGGAGATACATGGAGATTCATGGAGATTCATGGAGATTCATGGAGGAGATTCATGAAGATTCCTGGAGATTTCTGGAGATTCATGGAGATTCATGGAGGAGATTCATGGAGATTCATGGATATTAATGGAGATACATGGAGGTTCATGGAGATTCATGGGGATTCATGTAGATTCATGGAGATTCATGGAGATTCATGGAGAATTATGGACATTCATGGAGATTCATGGAGATTCATGGAGGAGATTCATGGAGATTCTCGGAGGAGATTCATGGAGATCTATGGAGATTCATGGAGATTCATGGAGATTCGTGGAGATTCATGGAGATTCATGGAGATTCATGGAGATTCATGGAGATTCATGGAGGAGGTTGATGGAGATTCATGGAGATTCATGGAGATTCATGGAGATTCATGGAGGACATTCATGGAGATTCATGGAGATTCATAGAGGTTCATGGATCAGGAGATTCATGAAGATTCATGGAGATTCATCGAGGACATTCATGGAGATTCATGGAGATTCATGTAGATTCATGGAGATTCATGGAGATTCATGGAGAATTATGGACATTCATGGAGATTCATGGAGATTCATGGAAGAGATTCATGGAGATTCTCGGAGGAGATTCATGGAGATCCATGGAGATTCATGGAGATTCATGGAGATTCATGGAGATTCGTGGAGATTCATGGAGATTCATGGAGATTCATGGAGGAGATTCATGGAGATTCATGGAGATTCATGGAGGAGGTTGATGGAGATTCATGGAGATTCATGGAGATGCATGGAGATTCATGGAGATACATTGAGACTCATGGAGATTCATGGAGATTCATGGAGGAGATTCTTGGAGATTCATGGAGATTCATGGAGGAGATTCATGGAGATTCATGCAGGAGATTCATGTACATTCATGGAGATTCATGGAGATTCATGGAGATTCATGCAGGAGATTCATGGACATTCATGGAGAATTATGGACATTCATGGAGATTCATGGAGATTCATGGAGGAGATTCATGGAGATTCTCGGAGGAGATTCATGGAGATCCATGGAGATTCATGGAGATTCATGGAGATTCATGGAGATTCGTGGAGATTCAAGGAGATTCATGGAGATTCATGGAGGAGATTCATGGAGATTCATGGAGATTCATGGAGGAGGTTGATGGAGATTCATGGAGATTCATGGAGATGCATGGAGATTCATGGAGATACATTGAGATTAATGGAGATACATGGAGGTTCATGGAGGACATTCATGGGCATTCATGGAGATTCTTGGAAATTCATGGAGATTCATGGAGATTCATGGAGATTCATGGAGAATTATGGACATTCATGGAGATTCATGGAGATTCATGGAGGAGATTCATGGAGATTCTCGGAGGAGATTCATGGAGATCTATGGAGATTCATGGAGATTCATGGAGATTCGTGGAGATTCATGGAGATTCATGGAGATTCATGGAGGAGGTTGATGGAGATTCATGGAGATTCATGGAGATTCATGGAGATTCATGGAGGACATTCATGGAGATTCATAGAGGTTCATGGATCAGGAGATTCATGAAGATTCATGGAGATTCATCGAGGACATTCATGGAGATTCATGGAGATTCATGGAGACTCATGGAGATTCATGGAGATTCATGGAGATTCATGGAAATTCATGGAGGTGATTCATGGAGATTCATGGAGGAGATTCATGGATATTCATGGATATTCATGGAGATTCATGGAGACTCATGGAGATTCATGGAGATTCATGGAGGACATTCATGGAGATTCATGGAGGATATAATGGAGATTCATGGAGATTCATAGAGGTTCATGGATCAGGAGATTCATGCAGATTCATGGAGATTCATCGAGGAGATTCATGGGGATTCATGTAGATTCATGGAGATACATGGAGATTCATGGAGATTCATGGAGATTCATGGAGGAGATTCATGAAGATTCCTGGAGATTTCTGGAGATTCATGGAGATTCATGGAGGAGATTCATGGAGATTCATGGATATTAATGGAGATACATGGAGGTTCATGGAGGACATTCATGGGCATTCATGGAGATTCTTGGAAATTCATGGAGATTCATGGAGATTCATGGAGATTCATGGAGAATTATGGACATTCATGGAGATTCATGGAGATTCATGGAGGAGATTCATGGAGATTCTCGGAGGAGATTCATGGAGATTCATGGAGATTCATGGAGATTCATGGAGATTCATGGAGGAGGTTGATGGAGATTCATGGAGATTCATGGAGATTCATGGAGATTCATGGAGGACATTCATGGAGATTCATGGAGATTCATAGAGGTTCATGGATCAGGAGATTCATGAAGATTCATGGAGATTCATCGAGGACATTCATGGAGATTCATGGAGATTCATGTAGATTCATGGAGATTCATGGAGATTCATGGAGAATTATGGACATTCATGGAGATTCATGGAGATTCATGGAGGAGATTCATGGAGATTCTCGGAGGAGATTCATGGAGATCCATGGAGATTCATGGAGATTCATGGAGATTCATGGAGATTCGTGGAGATTCATGGAGATTCATGGAGATTCATGGAGGAGATTCATGGAGATTCATGGAGATTCATGGAGGAGGTTGATGGAGATTCATGGAGATTCATGGAGATGCATGGAGATTCATGGAGATACATTGAGATTCATGGAGATTCATGGAGATTCATGGAGGAGATTCTTGGAGATTCATGGAGATTCATGGAGGAGATTCATGGAGATTCATGCAGGAGATTCATGTACATTCATGGAGATTCATGGAGATTCATGGAGATTCATGCAGGAGATTCATGGACATTCATGGAGAATTATGGACATTCATGGAGATTCATGGAGATTCATGGAGGAGATTCATGGAGATTCTCGGAGGAGATTCATGGAGATCCATGGAGATTCATGGAGATTCATGGAGATTCGTGGAGATTCATGCAGATTCATGGAGATTCATGGAGATTCATGGAGGAGATTCATGGAGATTCATGGAGATTCATGGAGGAGGTTGATGGAGATTCATGGAGATTCATGGAGATGCATGGAGATTCATGGAGATACATTGAGATTCATGGAGATTCATGGAGATTCATGGAGGAGATTCTTGGAGATTCATGGAGATTCATGGAGGAGATTCATGGAGATTCATGCAGGAGATTCATGTACATTCATGGAGATTCATGGAGATTCATGGAGTTTCATGCAGGAGATTCATGGACATTCATGGAGATTCATGGAGATTCCTGGAGACTCATGGAGATTCATAGAGGTTCATGGATCAGGAGATTCATGAAGATTCATGGAGATTCATCGAGGAGATTCATGGAGGTGATTCATGGAGATTCTCGGAGGAGGTTCATGGAGATCCATGGAGATTCATGGAGATTCATGGAGATTCGTGGAGATTCATGGAGATTCATGGAGATTCATGGAGATTCATGGAGGAGATTCATGGAGATTCATGGAGATTCATGGAGGAGGTTGATGGAGATTCATGGAGATTCATGGAGATGCATGGAGATTCATGGAGATACATTGAGATTCATGGAGATTCATGGAGATTCATGGAGGAGATTCTTGGAGATTCATGGAGATTCATGGAGGAGATTCATGGAGATTCATGGAGATTCATGGAGGAGGTTGATGGAGATTCATGGAGATTCATGGAGATGCATGGAGATTCATGGAGATTCATGGAGATTCATGGAGATTCATGGAGATTCATGGAGATTCATGGAGATTCATGGAGGAGATTCTTGGAGATTCATGGAGATTCATGAAGGAGATTCATGGAGATTCATGGAGATTCATGGAGTAGGTTGATGGAGATTCATGGATATTCATCGAGATTCATGGAGATTTATGGAGATTCATGGAGATTCAAGGAGATTCATGGAGAGTCATGGAGATTCATGGACATTCATGGAGATTCATGGAGATTCATGGAGGTGATTCATGGAGATTCATGGAGGAGATTCATGGATATTCATGGATTTTCATGGAGATTCATGGAGGAGATTCATGGACATTCATGGAGATTCTTGGAAATTCATGGAGATTCATGGAGATACATGGAGATTCATGGAGATACATGGAGATTCATGGAAATTCATAGAGATTCATGGAGATTCATGGAGATTCATGGAGGATATTCATGGAAATTCATGGAGATTCATAGAGATTCATGGATCAGGAGATTCATGAAGATTCATGGAGATTCATCGAGGACATTCATGGAGATTCATGGAGATTCATGTAGATTCATGGAGATACATGGAGATTCATGGAGATTCATGGAGATTCATGGATATTCATGGCGATTCATGGAGATTCATGGAGGAGGTTCATGGAGATTCATGGAGATTCATGGAGATGCATGGAGATTCATGGAAATTCATGGAGATTCATCGAGATTCATGGAGATTCATGGAGGATATTCATGGACATTCATGGAGATTCATAGAGATTCATGGATCAGGAGATTCATGAAGATTCATGGAGATTCATCGAGGAGATTCATGGAGATTCATGGAGATTCATGGAGATTCATGGAGATTCATGCAGGAGATTCATGGACATTCATGGAGATTCATGGAGATTCATGGAGATTCATGCAGGAGATTCATGGACATTCATGGAGATTCATGGAGATTCATGGAGGATATTCATGGAGATTCATGGAGATTCATAGAGGTTCATGGATCAGGAGATTCATGAAGATTCATGGAGATTCATCGAGTTGATTATTGGAGATTCATGGAGATTCATGGAGATTCATGGAGGTGATTCATGGAGATTCATGGAGGAGATTCATGGAGATTCATGGAGGAGGTTGATGGAGATTCATGGAGATTCATGGAGATGCATGGAGATTCATGGAGATTCATGGAGGAGATTCATGGATATTCATGGAGATTCATGGAGGAGGTTGATGGAGATTCATGGAGGAGGTTGATGGAGATGCATGGAGATTCATGGAGATACATTGAGATTCATGGAGATTCATGGAGATTCATGGAGGAGATTCTTGGAGATTCATGGAGATTCATGGAGGAGATTCATGGAGATTCATGCAGGAGATTCATGTACATTCATGGAGATTCATGGAGATTCATGGAGTTTCATGCAGGAGATTCATGGACATTCATGGAGATTCATGGAGATTCATTGAGGATATTCATGGAGACTCATGGAGATTCATAGAGGTTCATGTATCAGGAGATTCATGAAGATTCATGGAGATTCATCGAGGAGATTCATGGAGATTCATGGAGATTCATGGAGGTTATTCATGGAGATTCATGGAGGAGATTAATGGAGATTCATGGAGGAAGTTGATGGAGATTCATGGAGCTTCATGGAGATGCATGGAGATTCATGGAGGAGATTCATGGATATTCATGGATATTCATGGAGATTCATGGAGATTCATGGAGGAGATTCATGGACATTCATGGAGATTCATGGAGGACATTCATGGAGATTCATGGAGATTCATGCAGGTGATTCATGGAGATTCATGGAGGAGATTCATGGATATTCATGGATTTTCATGGAGACTCATGGAGATTCATGGAGGAGATTCATGGACATTCATGGAGATTCTTGGAAATTCATGGAGATTCATGGAGATTCATGGAGGACATTCATGGAGATTCATGGAGATTCATGGAGATTCATACAGGAGGTCATGGAGATTCATGGAGATTCATGGAGATTCATGGAGATTCATGGAGATTCATGGAGATTCATGGAGGAGATTCATGGAGATTCATCGAGGACATTCATGGAGATTCATGGAGATTCATGTAGATTCATGGAGATACATGGAGATTTATGGACATTCATGGAGATTCATGGAGATTCATGCAGGTGATTCATGGAGATTCATGGAGGAGATTCATGGATATTCATGGATATTCATGGAGACTCATGGAGATTCATGGAGGAGATTCATGGACATTCATGGAGATTCTTGGAAATTCATGGAGATTCATGGAGATTCATGGAGGACATTCATGGAGATTCATGGAGATTCATGGAGATTCATACAGGAGGTCATGGAGATTCATGGAGATTCATGGAGATTCATGGAGATTCATGGAGATTCATGGAGATTCATGGATATTCATGGAGATTCATGGAGATTCATGGAGGAGGTTCATGGAGATTCATGGAGATTCATGGAGATGCATGGAGATTCATGGAGATTCATGGAGATTCATGGAGGAGATTCATGGAGATTCATGGAGGATATTCATGGAGATTCATGGAGATTCGTAGAGGTTCATGGATCAGGAGATTCATGCAGATTCATGGAGATTCATCGAGGAGATTCATGGAGATTCATGAAGATTCATGGGGATTCATGTAGATTCATGGAGATACATGGAGATTCATGGAGATTCATGGAGGAGATTCATGAAGATTCCTGGAGATTCCTGGAGATTCATGGAGATTCATGGAGGAGATTCATGGAGATTCATGGATATTCATGGAGATACATGGAGGTTCATGGAGGACATTCATGGACATTCATGGAGATTCTTGGAAATTCATGGAGATTCATGGAGATTCATGGAGATTCATGGAGAATTATGGACATTCATGGAGATTCATGGAGATTCATGGAGGAGATTCATGGAGATTCTCGGAGGAGATTCATGGAGATTCATGGAGATTCATGGAGGTGATTCATGGAGATTCATGGAGGAGATTCATGGATATTCATGGATATTCATGGAGATTCATGGAGATTCATGGAGGAGATTCTTGGAGATTCATGGAGATTCATGGAGGAGATTCATGGAGATTCATGCAGGAGATTCATGTACATTCATGGAGATTCATGGAGATTCATGGAGATTCATGCAGGAGATTCATGGACATTCATGGAGAATTATGGACATTCATGGAGATTCATGGAGATTCATGGAGGAGATTCATGGAGATTCTCGGAGGAGATTCATGGAGATCCATGGAGATTCATGGAGATTCATGGAGATTCGTGGAGATTCATGCAGATTCATGGAGATTCATGGAGATTCATGGAGGAGATTCATGGAGATTCATGGAGATTCATGGAGGAGGTTGATGGAGATTCATGGAGATTCATGGAGATGCATGGAGATTCATGGAGATACATTGAGATTCATGGAGATTCATGGAGATTCATGGAGGAGATTCTTGGAGATTCATGGAGATTCATGGAGGAGATTCATGGAGATTCATGCAGGAGATTCATGTACATTCATGGAGATTCATGGAGATTCATGGAGTTTCATGCAGGAGATTCATGGACATTCATGGAGATTCATGGAGATTCCTGGAGACTCATGGAGATTCATAGAGGTTCATGGATCAGGAGATTCATGAAGATTCATGGAGATTCATCGAGGAGATTCATGGAGGTGATTCATGGAGATTCTCGGAGGAGGTTCATGGAGATCCATGGAGATTCATGGAGATTCATGGAGATTCGTGGAGATTCATGGAGATTCATGGAGATTCATGGAGATTCATGGAGGAGATTCATGGAGATTCATGGAGATTCATGGAGGAGGTTGATGGAGATTCATGGAGATTCATGGAGATGCATGGAGATTCATGGAGATTCATGGAGATTCATGGAGATTCATGGAGATTCATGGAGGAGATTCTTGGAGATTCATGGAGATTCATGAAGGAGATTCATGGAGATTCATGGAGATTCATGGATATTCATCGAGATTCATGGAGATTTATGGAGATTCATGGAGATTCAAGGAGATTCATGGAGAGTCATGGAGATTCATGGACATTCATGGAGATTCATGGAGATTCATGGAGGTGATTCACGGAGATTCATGGAGGATATTCATGGAAATTCATGGAGATTCATAGAGATTCATGGATCAGGAGATTCATGAAGATTCATGGAGATTCATCGAGGACATTCATGGAGATTCATGGAGATTCATGTAGATTCATGGAGATACATGGAGATTCATGGAGATTCATGGAGATTCATGGATATTCATGGCGATTCATGGAGATTCATGGAGGAGGTTCATGGAGATTCATGGAGATTCATGGAGATGCATGGAGATTCATGGAAATTCATGGAGATTCATCGAGATTCATGGAGATTCATGGAGGATATTCATGGAAATTCATGGAGATTCATAGAGATTCATGGATCAGGAGATTCATGAAGATTCATGGAGATTCATCGAGGAGATTCATGGAGATTCATGGAGATTCATGGAGATTCATGGAGATTCATGCAGGACATTCATGGACATTCATGGAGATTCATGGAGATTCATGGAGATTCATGCAGGAGATTCATGGACATTCATGGAGATTCATGGAGGATATTCATGGAGATTCATGGAGATTCATAGAGGTTCATGGATCAGGAGATTCATGAAGATTCATGGAGATTCATCGAGTTGATTATTGGAGATTCATGGAGATTCATGCAGGAGATTCATGGACATTCATGGAGAATTATGGACATTCATGGAGATTCATGGAGATTCATGGAGGAGATTCATGGAGATTCTCGGAGGAGATTCATGGAGATCCATGGAGATTCATGGAGATTCATGGAGATTCGTGGAGATTCATGCAGATTCATGGAGATTCATGGAGATTCATGGAGGAGATTCATGGAGATTCATGGAGATTCATGGAGGAGGTTGATGGAGATTCATGGAGATTCATGGAGATGCATGGAGATTCATGGAGATACATTGAGATTCATGGAGATTCATGGAGATTCATGGAGGAGATTCTTGGAGATTCATGGAGATTCATGGAGGAGATTCATGGAGATTCATGCAGGAGATTCATGTACATTCATGGAGATTCATGGAGATTCATGGAGTTTCATGCAGGAGATTCATGGACATTCATGGAGATTCATGGAGATTCCTGGAGACTCATGGAGATTCATAGAGGTTCATGGATCAGGAGATTCATGAAGATTCATGGAGATTCATCGAGGAGATTCATGGAGGTGATTCATGGAGATTCTCGGAGGAGGTTCATGGAGATCCATGGAGATTCATGGAGATTCATGGAGATTCGTGGAGATTCATGGAGATTCATGGAGATTCATGGAGATTCATGGAGGAGATTCATGGAGATTCATGGAGATTCATGGAGGAGGTTGATGGAGATTCATGGAGATTCATGGAGATGCATGGAGATTCATGGAGATACATTGAGATTCATGGAGATTCATGGAGATTCATGGAGGAGATTCTTGGAGATTCATGGAGATTCATGGAGGAGATTCATGGAGATTCATGGAGATTCATGGAGGAGGTTGATGGAGATTCATGGAGATTCATGGAGATGCATGGAGATTCATGGAGATTCATGGAGATTCATGGAGATTCATGGAGATTCATGGAGATTCATGGAGATTCATGGAGGAGATTCTTGGAGATTCATGGAGATTCATGAAGGAGATTCATGGAGATTCATGGAGATTCATGGAGTAGGTTGATGGAGATTCATGGATATTCATCGAGATTCATGGAGATTTATGGAGATTCATGGAGATTCAAGGAGATTCATGGAGAGTCATGGAGATTCATGGACATTCATGGAGATTCATGGAGATTCATGGAGGTGATTCATGGAGATTCATGGAGGAGATTCATGGATATTCATGGATTTTCATGGAGATTCATGGAGGAGATTCATGGACATTCATGGAGATTCTTGGAAATTCATGGAGATTCATGGAGATACATGGAGATTCATGGAGATACATGGAGATTCATGGAAATTCATAGAGATTCATGGAGATTCATGGAGATTCATGGAGGATATTCATGGAAATTCATGGAGATTCATAGAGATTCATGGATCAGGAGATTCATGAAGATTCATGGAGATTCATCGAGGACATTCATGGAGATTCATGGAGATTCATGTAGATTCATGGAGATACATGGAGATTCATGGAGATTCATGGAGATTCATGGATATTCATGGCGATTCATGGAGATTCATGGAGGAGGTTCATGGAGATTCATGGAGATTCATGGAGATGCATGGAGATTCATGGAAATTCATGGAGATTCATCGAGATTCATGGAGATTCATGGAGGATATTCATGGACATTCATGGAGATTCATAGAGATTCATGGATCAGGAGATTCATGAAGATTCATGGAGATTCATCGAGGAGATTCATGGAGATTCATGGAGATTCATGGAGATTCATGGAGATTCATGCAGGAGATTCATGGACATTCATGGAGATTCATGGAGATTCATGGAGATTCATGCAGGAGATTCATGGACATTCATGGAGATTCATGGAGATTCATGGAGGATATTCATGGAGATTCATGGAGATTCATAGAGGTTCATGGATCAGGAGATTCATGAAGATTCATGGAGATTCATCGAGTTGATTATTGGAGATTCATGGAGATTCATGGAGATTCATGGAGGTGATTCATGGAGATTCATGGAGGAGATTCATGGAGATTCATGGAGGAGGTTGATGGAGATTCATGGAGATTCATGGAGATGCATGGAGATTCATGGAGATTCATGGAGGAGATTCATGGATATTCATGGAGATTCATGGAGGAGGTTGATGGAGATTCATGGAGGAGGTTGATGGAGATGCATGGAGATTCATGGAGATACATTGAGATTCATGGAGATTCATGGAGATTCATGGAGGAGATTCTTGGAGATTCATGGAGATTCATGGAGGAGATTCATGGAGATTCATGCAGGAGATTCATGTACATTCATGGAGATTCATGGAGATTCATGGAGTTTCATGCAGGAGATTCATGGACATTCATGGAGATTCATGGAGATTCATTGAGGATATTCATGGAGACTCATGGAGATTCATAGAGGTTCATGTATCAGGAGATTCATGAAGATTCATGGAGATTCATCGAGGAGATTCATGGAGATTCATGGAGATTCATGGAGGTTATTCATGGAGATTCATGGAGGAGATTAATGGAGATTCATGGAGGAAGTTGATGGAGATTCATGGAGCTTCATGGAGATGCATGGAGATTCATGGAGGAGATTCATGGATATTCATGGATATTCATGGAGATTCATGGAGATTCATGGAGGAGATTCATGGACATTCATGGAGATTCATGGAGGACATTCATGGAGATTCATGGAGATTCATGCAGGTGATTCATGGAGATTCATGGAGGAGATTCATGGATATTCATGGATTTTCATGGAGACTCATGGAGATTCATGGAGGAGATTCATGGACATTCATGGAGATTCTTGGAAATTCATGGAGATTCATGGAGATTCATGGAGGACATTCATGGAGATTCATGGAGATTCATGGAGATTCATACAGGAGGTCATGGAGATTCATGGAGATTCATGGAGATTCATGGAGATTCATGGAGATTCATGGAGATTCATGGAGGAGATTCATGGAGATTCATCGAGGACATTCATGGAGATTCATGGAGATTCATGTAGATTCATGGAGATACATGGAGATTTATGGACATTCATGGAGATTCATGGAGATTCATGCAGGTGATTCATGGAGATTCATGGAGGAGATTCATGGATATTCATGGATATTCATGGAGACTCATGGAGATTCATGGAGGAGATTCATGGACATTCATGGAGATTCTTGGAAATTCATGGAGATTCATGGAGATTCATGGAGGACATTCATGGAGATTCATGGAGATTCATGGAGATTCATACAGGAGGTCATGGAGATTCATGGAGATTCATGGAGATTCATGGAGATTCATGGAGATTCATGGAGATTCATGGAGGAGATTCATGGAGATTCATCGAGGACATTCATGGAGATTCATGGAGATTCATGTAGATTCATGGAGATACATGGAGATTCATGGAGATTCATGGAGATTCATGGATATTCATGGAGATTCATGGAGATTCATGGAGGAGGTTCATGGAGATTCATGGAGATTCATGGAGATGCATGGAGATTCATGGAGATTCATGGAGATTCATGGAGGAGATTCATGGAGATTCATGGAGGATATTCATGGAGATTCATGGAGATTCGTAGAGGTTCATGGATCAGGAGATTCATGCAGATTCATGGAGATTCATCGAGGAGATTCATGGAGATTCATGAAGATTCATGGGGATTCATGTAGATTCATGGAGATACATGGAGATTCATGGAGATTCATGGAGGAGATTCATGAAGATTCCTGGAGATTCCTGGAGATTCATGGAGATTCATGGAGGAGATTCATGGAGATTCATGGATATTCATGGAGATACATGGAGGTTCATGGAGGACATTCATGGACATTCATGGAGATTCTTGGAAATTCATGGAGATTCATGGAGATTCATGGAGATTCATGGAGAATTATGGACATTCATGGAGATTCATGGAGATTCATGGAGGAGATTCATGGAGATTCTCGGAGGAGATTCATGGAGATTCATGGAGATTCATGGAGGTGATTCATGGAGATTCATGGAGGAGATTCATGGATATTCATGGATATTCATGGAGATTCATGGAGATTCATGGAGGAGATTCTTGGAGATTCATGGAGATTCATGGAGGAGATTCATGGAGATTCATGCAGGAGATTCATGTACATTCATGGAGATTCATGGAGATTCATGGAGATTCATGCAGGAGATTCATGGACATTCATGGAGAATTATGGACATTCATGGAGATTCATGGAGATTCATGGAGGAGATTCATGGAGATTCTCGGAGGAGATTCATGGAGATCCATGGAGATTCATGGAGATTCATGGAGATTCGTGGAGATTCATGCAGATTCATGGAGATTCATGGAGATTCATGGAGGAGATTCATGGAGATTCATGGAGATTCATGGAGGAGGTTGATGGAGATTCATGGAGATTCATGGAGATGCATGGAGATTCATGGAGATACATTGAGATTCATGGAGATTCATGGAGATTCATGGAGGAGATTCTTGGAGATTCATGGAGATTCATGGAGGAGATTCATGGAGATTCATGCAGGAGATTCATGTACATTCATGGAGATTCATGGAGATTCATGGAGTTTCATGCAGGAGATTCATGGACATTCATGGAGATTCATGGAGATTCCTGGAGACTCATGGAGATTCATAGAGGTTCATGGATCAGGAGATTCATGAAGATTCATGGAGATTCATCGAGGAGATTCATGGAGGTGATTCATGGAGATTCTCGGAGGAGGTTCATGGAGATCCATGGAGATTCATGGAGATTCATGGAGATTCGTGGAGATTCATGGAGATTCATGGAGATTCATGGAGATTCATGGAGGAGATTCATGGAGATTCATGGAGATTCATGGAGGAGGTTGATGGAGATTCATGGAGATTCATGGAGATGCATGGAGATTCATGGAGATTCATGGAGATTCATGGAGATTCATGGAGATTCATGGAGGAGATTCTTGGAGATTCATGGAGATTCATGAAGGAGATTCATGGATATTCATCGAGATTCATGGAGATTTATGGAGATTCATGGAGATTCAAGGAGATTCATGGAGAGTCATGGAGATTCATGGACATTCATGGAGATTCATGGAGATTCATGGAGGTGATTCATGGAGATTCATGGAGGATATTCATGGAAATTCATGGAGATTCATAGAGATTCATGGATCAGGAGATTCATGAAGATTCATGGAGATTCATCGAGGACATTCATGGAGATTCATGGAGATTCATGTAGATTCATGGAGATACATGGAGATTCATGGAGATTCATGGAGATTCATGGATATTCATGGCGATTCATGGAGATTCATGGAGGAGGTTCATGGAGATTCATGGAGATTCATGGAGATGCATGGAGATTCATGGAAATTCATGGAGATTCATCGAGATTCATGGAGATTCATGGAGGATATTCATGGAAATTCATGGAGATTCATAGAGATTCATGGATCAGGAGATTCATGAAGATTCATGGAGATTCATCGAGGAGATTCATGGAGATTCATGGAGATTCATGGAGATTCATGGAGATTCATGCAGGACATTCATGGACATTCATGGAGATTCATGGAGATTCATGGAGATTCATGCAGGAGATTCATGGACATTCATGGAGATTCATGGAGGATATTCATGGAGATTCATGGAGATTCATAGAGGTTCATGGATCAGGAGATTCATGAAGATTCATGGAGATTCATCGAGTTGATTATTGGAGATTCATGGAGATTCATGGAGATTCATGGAGGTGATTCATGGAGATTCATGGAGGAGATTCATGGAGATTCATGGAGGAGGTTGATGGAGATTCATGGAGATTCATGGAGATGCATGGAGATTCATGGAGATTCATGGAGGAGATTCATGGAGATTCATGGAGATTCATGGAGGAGGTTGATGGAGATTCATGGAGGAGGTTGATGGAGATGCATGGAGATTCATGGAGATACATTGAGATTCATGGAGATTCATGGAGATTCATGGAGGAGATTCTTGGAGATTCATGGAGATTCATGGAGGAGATTCATGGAGATTCATGCAGGAGATTCATGTACATTCATGGAGATTCATGGAGATTCATGGAGTTTCATGCAGGAGATTCATGGACATTCATGGAGATTCATGGAGATTCATGGAGGATATTCATGGAGACTCATGGAGATTCATAGAGGTTCATGTATCAGGAGATTCATGAAGATTCATGGAGATTCATCGAGGAGATTCATGGAGATTCATGGAGATTCATGGAGGTTATTCATGGAGATTCATGGAGATTCATGGAGGAGATTCTTGGAGATTCATGGAGATTCATGGAGGAGATTCATGGAGATTCATGCAGGAGATTCATGTACATTCATGGAGATTCATGGAGATTCATGGAGATTCATGCAGGAGATTCATGGACATTCATGGAGAATTATGGACATTCATGGAGATTCATGGAGATTCATGGAGGAGATTCATGGAGATTCTCGGAGGAGATTCATGGAGATCCATGGAGATTCATGGAGATTCATGGAGATTCGTGGAGATTCATGCAGATTCATGGAGATTCATGGAGATTCATGGAGGAGATTCATGGAGATTCATGGAGATTCATGGAGGAGGTTGATGGAGATTCATGGAGATTCATGGAGATGCATGGAGATTCATGGAGATACATTGAGATTCATGGAGATTCATGGAGATTCATGGAGGAGATTCTTGGAGATTCATGGAGATTCATGGAGGAGATTCATGGAGATTCATGCAGGAGATTCATGTACATTCATGGAGATTCATGGAGATTCATGGAGTTTCATGCAGGAGATTCATGGACAATCATGGAGATTCATGGAGATTCCTGGAGACTCATGGAGATTCATAGAGGTTCATGGATCAGGAGATTCATGAAGATTCATGGAGATTCATCGAGGAGATTCATGGAGGTGATTCATGGAGATTCTCGGAGGAGGTTCATGGAGATCCATGGAGATTCATGGAGATTCATGGAGATTCGTGGAGATTCATGGAGATTCATGGAGATTCATGGAGATTCATGGAGGAGATTCATGGAGATTCATGGAGATTCATGGAGGAGGTTAATGGAGATTCATGGAGATTCATGGAGATGCATGGAGATTCATGGAGATACATTGAGATTCATGGAGATTCATGGAGATTCATGGAGGAGATTCTTGGAGATTCATGGAGATTCATGGAGGAGATTCATGGAGGTTCATGGAGATTCATGGAGGAGGTTGATGGAGATTCATGGAGATTCATGGAGATGCATGGAGATTCATGGAGATTCATGGAGATTCATGGAGATTCATGGAGATTCATGGAGATTCATGGAGATTCATGGAGATTCATGGAGGAGATTCTTGGAGATTCATGGAGATTCATGAAGGAGATTCATGGAGATTCATGGAGATTCATGGATATTCATCGAGATTCATGGAGATTTATGGAGATTCATGGAGATTCAAGGAGATTCATGGAGAGTCATGGAGATTCATGGACATTCATGGAGATTCATGGAGATTCATGGAGGTGATTCATGGAGATTCATGGAGGAGATTCATGGATATTCATGGATTTTCATGGAGATTCATGGAGGAGATTCATGGACATTCATGGAGATTCTTGGAAATTCATGGAGATTCATGGAGATACATGGAGATTCATGGAGATACATGGAGATTCATGGAAATTCATAGAGATTCATGGAGATTCATGGAGATTCATGGAGGATATTCATGGAAATTCATGGAGATTCATAGAGATTCATGGATCAGGAGATTCATGAAGATTCATGGAGATTCATCGAGTTGATTATTGGAGATTCATGGAGATTCATGGAGATTCATGGAGGTGATTCATGGAGATTCATGGAGGAGATTCATGGAGATTCATGGAGGAGGTTGATGGAGATTCATGGAGATTCATGGAGATTCATGGAGGAGATTCTTGGAGATTCATGGAGATTCATGGAGGAGATTCATGCAGGAGATTCATGCAGGAGATTCATGTACATTCATGGAGATTCATGGAGATTCATGGAGTTTCATGCAGGAGATTCATGGCCATTCATGGAGATTCATGGAGATTCATGGAGGATATTCATGGAGACTCATGGAGATTCATAGAGGTTCATGTATCAGGAGATTCATGAAGATTCATGGAGATTCATCGAGGAGATTCATGGAGATTCATGGAGATTCATGGAGGTTATTCATGGAGATTCATGGAGGAGATTAATGGAGATTCATGGAGGAAGTTGATGGAGATTCATGGAGATTCATGGAGATGCATGGAGATTCGTGGAGATTCATGGAGATTCATGGAGGTGATTCATGGAGATTCATGGAGGAGATTCATGGATATTCATGGATATTCATGGAGATTCATGGAGATTCATGGAGGAGATTCATGGACATTCATGGAGATTCATGGAGGACATTCATGGAGATTCATGGAGATTCATACAGGAGGTCATGGAGATTTATGGACATTCATGGAGATTCATGGAGATTCATGCAGGTGATTCATGGAGATTCATGGAGGAGATTCATGGATATTCATGGATATTCATGGAGACTCATGGAGATTCATGGAGGAGATTCATGGACATTCATGGAGATTCTTGGAAATTCATGGAGATTCATGGAGATTCATGGAGGACATTCATGGAGATTCATGGAGATTCATGGAGATTCATACAGGAGGTCATGGAGATTCATGGAGATTCATGGAGATTCATGGAGATTCATGGAGATTCATGGAGATTCATGGAGGAGATTCATGGAGATTCATCGAGGACATTCATGGAGATTCATGGAGATTCATGTAGATTCATGGAGATACATGGAGATTCATGGAGATTCATGGAGATTCATGGATATTCATGGAGATTCATGGAGATTCATGGAGGAGGTTCATGGAGATTCATGGAGATTCATGGAGATGCATGGAGATTCATGGAGATTCATGGAGATTCATGGAGGAGATTCATGGAGATTCATGGAGGATATTCATGGAGATTCATGGAGATTCGTAGAGGTTCATGGATCAGGAGATTCATGCAGATTCATGGAGATTCATCGAGGAGATTCATGGAGATTCATGAAGATTCATGGGGATTCATGTAGATTCATGGAGATACATGGAGATTCATGGAGATTCATGGAGGAGATTCATGAAGATTCCTGGAGATTCCTGGAGATTCATGGAGATTCATGGAGGAGATTCATGGAGATTCATGGATATTCATGGAGATACATGGAGGTTCATGGAGGACATTCATGGACATTCATGGAGATTCTTGGAAATTCATGGAGATTCATGGAGATTCATGGAGATTCATGGAGAATTATGGACATTCATGGAGATTCATGGAGATTCATGGAGGAGATTCATGGAGATTCTCGGAGGAGATTCATGGAGATTCATGGAGATTCATGGAGGTGATTCATGGAGATTCATGGAGGAGATTCATGGATATTCATGGATATTCATGGAGATTCATGGAGATTCATGGAGGAGATTCATGGACATTCATGGAGATTCTTGGAAATTCATGGAGATTCATGGAGATTCATGGAGGACATTCATGGAGGAGATTCATGGAGATTCATGGAGGATATTCATGGAGATTCATGGAGATTCATAGAGGTTCATGGATCAGGAGATTCATGCAGATTCATGGAGATTCATCGAGGAGATTCATGGAGATTCATGAAGATTCATGGGGATTCATGTAGATTCATGGAGATACATGGAGATTCATGGAGATTCATGGAGGAGATTCATGAAGATTCCTGGAGATTCCTGGAGATTCATGGAGATTCATGGAGGAGATTCATGGAGATTCATGGAGATTCATGGAGAATTATGGACATTCATGGAGATTCATGGAGATTCATGGAGGAGATTCATGGAGATTCTCGGAGGAGATTCATGGAGATCCATGGAGATTCATGGAGATTCATGGAGATTCGTGGAGATTCATGGAGATTCATGGAGATTCATGGAGATTCATGGAGGAGATTCATGGAGATTCATGGAGATTCATGGAGGAGGTTGATGGAGATTCATGGAGATTCATGGAGATTCATGGAGATTCATGGAGATTCAGGGAGGAGATTCATGGAGATTCATGGAGATTCATGGAGGAGGTTGATGGAGATTCATGGAGATTCATGGAGATGCATGGAGATTCATGGAGATACATTGAGATTCATGGAGATTCATGGAGATTCATGGAGGAGATTCTTGGAGATTCATGGAGATTCATGGAGGAGATTCATGGAGATTCATGGAGATTCATGGAGGACATTCATGGAGATTCATGGAGGATATTCATGGAGATTCATGGAGATTCATAGAGGTTCATGGATCAGGAGATTCATGCAGATTCATGGAGATTCATCGAGGAGATTCATGGAGATTCATGGAGATTCATGGGGATTCATGTAGATTCATGGAGATACATGGAGATTCATGGAGATTCATGGAGATTCATGGAGGAGATTCATGAAGATTCCTGGAGATTCCTGGAGATTCATGGAGATTCATGGAGGAGATTCATGGAGATTCATGGATATTAATGGAGATACATGGAGGTTCATGGAGGACATTCATGGGCATTCATGGAGATTCTTGGAAATTCATGGAGATTCATGGAGATTCATGGAGATTCATGGAGAATTATGGACATTCATGGAGACTCATGGAGATTCATAGAGGTTCATGGATCAGGAGATTCATGAAGATTCATGGAGATTCATCGAGGAGATTCATGGAGGTGATTCATGGAGATTCTCGGAGGAGGTTCATGGAGATCCATGGAGATTCATGGAGATTCATGGAGATTCGTGGAGATTCATGGAGATTCATGGAGATTCATGGAGATTCATGGAGGAGATTCATGGAGGTGATTCATGGAGATTCTCGGAGGAGGTTCATGGAGATCCATGGAGATTCATGGAGATTCATGGAGATTCGTGGAGATTCATGGAGATTCATGGAGATTCATGGAGATTCATGGAGGAGATTCATGGAGATTCATGGAGATTCATGGAGGAGGTTGATGGAGATTCATGGAGATTCATGGAGATGCATGGAGATTCATGGAGATACATTGAGATTCATGGAGATTCATGGAGATTCATGGAGGAGATTCTTGGAGATTCATGGAGATTCATGGAGGAGATTCATGGAGATTCATGGAGATTCATGGAGATTCATGGAGATTCATGGAGATTCATGGAGGAGATTCATGGAGATTCATGGAGATTCATGGAGGAGGTTGATGGAGATTCATGGAGATTCATGGAGATTCATGGAGATTCATGGAGATTCAGGGAGGAGATTCATGGAGATTCATGGAGATTCATGGAGGAGGTTGATGGAGATTCATGGAGATTCATGGAGATGCATGGAGATTCATGGAGATACATTGAGATTCATGGAGATTCATGGAGATTCATGGAGGAGATTCTTGGAGATTCATGGAGATTCATGGAGGAGATTCATGGAGATTCATGGAGATTCATGGAGATGCATGGAGATTCATGGAGATTCATGGAGATTCATGGAGGTGATTCATGGAGATTCATGGAGGAGATTCATGGATATTCATGGATATTCATGGAGATTCATGGAGACTCATGGAGATTCATGGAGATTCATGGAGGACATTCATGGAGATTCATGGAGGATATTCATGGAGATTCATGGAGATTCATAGAGGTTCATGGATCAGGAGATTCATGCAGATTCATGGATCAGGAGATTCATGCAGATTCATGGAGATTCATCGAGGAGATTCATGGAGATTCATGGAGATTCATGGGGATTCATGTAGATTCATGGAGATACATGGAGATTCATGGAGATTCATGGAGATTCATGGAGGAGATTCATGAAGATTCCTGGAGATTCCTGGAGATTCATGGAGATTCATGGAGGAGATTCATGGAGATTCATGGATATTAATGGAGATACATGGAGGTTCATGGAGGACATTCATGGGCATTCATGGAGATTCTTGGAAATTCATGGAGATTCATGGAGATTCATGGAGATTCATGGAGAATTATGGACATTCATGGAGACTCATGGAGATTCATAGAGGTTCATGGATCAGGAGATTCATGAAGATTCATGGAGATTCATCGAGGAGATTCATGGAGGTGATTCATGGAGATTCTCGGAGGAGGTTCATGGAGATCCATGGAGATTCATGGAGATTCATGGAGATTCGTGGAGATTCATGGAGATTCATGGAGATTCATGGAGATTCATGGAGGAGATTCATGGAGGTGATTCATGGAGATTCTCGGAGGAGGTTCATGGAGATCCATGGAGATTCATGGAGATTCATGGAGATTCGTGGAGATTCATGGAGATTCATGGAGATTCATGGAGATTCATGGAGGAGATTCATGGAGATTCATGGAGATTCATGGAGGAGGTTGATGGAGATTCATGGAGATTCATGGAGATGCATGGAGATTCATGGAGATACATTGAGATTCATGGAGATTCATGGAGATTCATGGAGGAGATTCTTGGAGATTCATGGAGATTCATGGAGGAGATTCATGGAGATTCATGGAGATTCATGGAGGAGGTTGATGGAGATTCATGGAGATTCATGGAGATGCATGGAGATTCATGGAGATTCATGGAGATTCATGGAGATTCATGGAGATTCATGGAGGAGATTCTTGGAGATTCATGGAGATTCATGAAGGAGATTCATGGAGATTCATGGAGATTCATGGATATTCATCGAGATTCATGGAGATTTATGGAGATTCATGGAGATTCAAGGAGATTCATGGAGAGTCATGGAGATTCATGGACATTCATGGAGATTCATGGAGATTCATGGAGGTGATTCATGGAGATTCATGGAGGAGATTCATGGATATTCATGGATTTTCATGGAGATTCATGGAGGAGATTCATGGACATTCATGGAGATTCTTGGAAATTCATGGAGATTCATGGAGATACATGGAGATTCATGGAGATACATGGAGATTCATGGAAATTCATAGAGATTCATGGAGATTCATGGAGATTCATGGAGGATATTCATGGAAATTCATGGAGATTCATAGAGATTCATGGATCAGGAGATTCATGAAGATTCATGGAGATTCATCGAGGACATTCATGGAGATTCATGGAGATTCATGTAGATTCATGGAGATACATGGAGATTCATGGAGATTCATGGAGATTCATGGATATTCATGGCGATTCATGGAGATTCATGGAGGAGGTTCATGGAGATTCATGGAGATTCATGGAGATGCATGGAGATTCATGGAAATTCATGGAGATTCATCGAGATTCATGGAGATTCATGGAGGATATTCATGGAAATTCATGGAGATTCATAGAGATTCATGGATCAGGAGATTCATGAAGATTCATGGAGATTCATCGAGGAGATTCATGGAGATTCATGGAGATTCATGGAGATTCATGGAGATTCATGCAGGAGATTCATGGACATTCATGGAGATTCATGGAGATTCATGGAGATTCATGCAGGAGATTCATGGACATTCATGGAGATTCATGGAGATTCATGGAGGATATTCATGGAGATTCATGGAGATTCATAGAGGTTCATGGATCAGGAGATTCATGAAGATTCATGGAGATTCATCGAGTTGATTATTGGAGATTCATGGAGATTCATGGAGATTCATGGAGGTGATTCATGGAGATTCATGGAGGAGATTCATGGAGATTCATGGAGGAGGTTGATGGAGATTCATGGAGATTCATGGAGATGCATGGAGATTCATGGAGATTCATGGAGGAGATTCATGGAGATTCATGGAGATTCATGGAGGAGGTTGATGGAGATTCATGGAGGAGGTTGATGGAGATGCATGGAGATTCATGGAGATACATTGACATTCATGGAGATTCATGGAGATTCATGGAGGAGATTCTTGGAGATTCATGGAGATTCATGGAGGAGATTCATGGAGATTCATGCAGGAGATTCATGTACATTCATGGAGATTCATGGAGATTCATGGAGTTTCATGCAGGAGATTCATGGACATTCATGGAGATTCATGGAGATTCATGGAGGATATTCATGGAGACTCATGGAGATTCATAGAGGTTCATGTATCAGGAGATTCATGAAGATTCATGGAGATTCATCGAGGAGATTCATGGAGATTCATGGAGATTCATGGAGGTTATTCATGGAGATTCATGGAGGAGATTAATGGAGATTCATGGAGGAAGTTGATGGAGATTCATGGAGATTCATGGAGATGCATGGAGATTCGTGGAGATTCATGGAGATTCATGGAGGTGATTCATGGAGATTCATGGAGGAGATTCATGGATATTCATGGATATTCATGGAGATTCATGGAGATTCATGGAGGAGATTCATGGACATTCATGGAGATTCATGGAGGACATTCATGGAGATTCATGGAGATTCATACAGGAGGTCATGGAGATTTATGGACATTCATGGAGATTCATGGAGATTCATGCAGGTGATTCATGGAGATTCATGGAGGAGATTCATGGATATTCATGGATATTCATGGAGACTCATGGAGATTCATGGAGGAGATTCATGGACATTCATGGAGATTCTTGGAAATTCATGGAGATTCATGGAGATTCATGGAGGACATTCATGGAGATTCATGGAGATTCATGGAGATTCATACAGGAGGTCATGGAGATTCATGGAGATTCATGGAGATTCATGGAGATTCATGGAGATTCATGGAGATTCATGGAGGAGATTCATGGAGATTCATCGAGGACATTCATGGAGATTCATGGAGATTCATGTAGATTCATGGAGATACATGGAGATTCATGGAGATTCATGGAGATTCATGGAGATTCATGGAGATTCATGGAGATTCATGGAGGAGGTTCATGGAGATTCATGGAGATTCATGGAGATGCATGGAGATGCATGGAGATTCATGGAGATTCATGGAGATTCATGGAGGAGATTCATGGAGATTCATGGAGGATATTCATGGAGATTCATCGAGGAGATTCATGGAGATTCATGAAGATTCATGGGGATTCATGTAGATTCATGGAGATACATGGAGATTCATGGAGATTCATGGAGGAGATTCATGAAGATTCCTGGAGATTCCTGGAGATTCATGGAGATTCATGGAGGAGATTCATGGAGATTCATGGATATTCATGGAGATACATGGAGGTTCATGGAGGACATTCATGGACATTCATGGAGATTCTTGGAAATTCATGGAGATTCATGGAGATTCATGGAGATTCATGGAGAATTATGGACATTCATGGAGATTCATGGAGATTCATGGAGATTCTCGGAGGAGATTCATGGAGATTCATGGAGATTCATGGAGGTGATTCATGGAGATTCATGGAGGAGATTCATGGATATTCATGGATATTCATGGAGATTCATGGAGATTCATGGAGGAGATTCATGGACATTCATGGAGATTCTTGGAAATTCATGGAGATTCATGGAGATTCATGGAGGACATTCATGGAGGAGATTCATGGAGATTCATGGAGGATATTCATGGAGATTCATGGAGATTCATAGAGGTTCATGGATCAGGAGATTCATGCAGATTCATGGAGATTCATCGAGGAGATTCATGGAGATTCATGAAGATTCATGGGGATTCATGTAGATTCATGGAGATACATGGAGATTCATGGAGATTCATGGAGGAGATTCATGAAGATTCCTGGAGATTCCTGGAGATTCATGGAGATTCATGGAGGAGATTCATGGAGATTCATGGATATTCATGGAGATACATGGAGGTTCATGGAGGACATTCATGGACATTCATGGAGATTCTTGGAAATTCATGGAGATTCATGGAGATTCATGGAGATTCATGGAGAATTATGGACATTCATGGAGATTCATGGAGATTCATGGAGGAGATTCATGGAGATTCTCGGAGGAGATTCATGGAGATCCATGGAGATTCATGGAGAATCATGGAGATTCGTGGAGATTCATGGAGATTCATGGAGATTCATGGAGATTCATGGAGGAGATTCATGGAGATTCATGGAGATTCATGGAGGAGGTTGATGGAGATTCATGGAGATTCATGGAGATTCATGGAGATTCATGGAGATTCAGGGAGGAGATTCATGGAGATTCATGGAGATTCATGGAGGAGGTTGATGGAGATTCATGGAGATTCATGGAGATGCATGGAGATTCATGGAGATACATTGAGATTCATGGAGATTCATGGAGATTCATGGAGGAGATTCTTGGAGATTCATGGAGATTCATGGAGGAGATTCATGGAGATTCATGGAGATTCATGGAGATGCATGGAGATTCATGGAGATTCATGGAGATTCATGGAGGTGATTCATGGAGATTCATGGAGGAGATTCATGGATATTCATGGATATTCATGGAGATTCATGGAGACTCATGGAGATTCATGGAGATTCATGGAGGACATTCATGGAGATTCATGGAGGATATTCATGGAGATTCATGGAGATTCATAGAGGTTCATGGATCAGGAGATTCATGCAGATTCATGGAGATTCATCGAGGAGATTCATGGAGATTCATGGAGATTCATGGGTATTCATGTAGATTCATGGAGATACATGGAGATTCATGGAGATTCATGGAGATTCATGGAGGATATTCATGAAGATTCCTGGAGATTCCTGGAGATTCATGGAGATTCATGGAGGAGATTCATGGAGATTCATGGATATTAATGGAGATACATGGAGGTTCATGGAGGACATTCATGGGCATTCATGGAGATTCATGGAGATGCATGGAGATTCGTGGAGATTCATGGAGATTCATGGAGGTGATTCATGGAGATTCATGGAGGAGATTCATGGATATTCATGGATATTCATGGAGATTCATGGAGATTCATGGAGGAGATTCATGGACATTCATGGAGATTCATGGAGGACATTCATGGAGATTCATGGAGATTCATACAGGAGGTCATGGAGATTTATGGACATTCATGGAGATTCATGGAGATTCATGCAGGTGATTCATGGAGATTCATGGAGTAGATTCATGGATATTCATGGATATTCATGGAGACTCATGGAGATTCATGGAGGAGATTCATGGACATTCATGGAGATTCTTGGAAATTCATGGAGATTCATGGAGATTCATGGAGATTCATACAGGAGGTCATGGAGATTCATGGAGATTCATGGAGATTCATGGAGATTCATGGAGATTCATGGAGATTCATGGAGGAGATTCATGGAGATTCATCGAGGACATTCATGGAGATTCATGGAGATTCATGTAGATTCATGGAGATACATGGAGATTCATGGAGATTCATGGAGATTCATGGATATTCATGGAGATTCATGGAGATTCATGGAGGAGGTTCATGGAGATTCATGGAGATTCATGGAGATGCATGGAGATTCATGGAGATTCATGGAGATTCATGGAGGAGATTCATGGAGATTCATGGAGGATATTCATGGAGATTCATGGAGATTTGTAGAGGTTCATGGATCAGGAGATTCATGCAGATTCATGGAGATTCATCGAGGAGATTCATGGAGATTCATGAAGATTCATGGGGATTCATGTAGATTCATGGAGATACATGGAGATTCATGGAGATTCATGGAGGAGATTCATGAAGATTCCTGGAGATTCCTGGAGATTCATGGAGATTCATGGAGGAGATTCATGGAGATTCATGGATATTCATGGAGATACATGGAGGTTCATGGAGGACATTCATGGACATTCATGGAGATTCTTGGAAATTCATGGAGATTCATGGAGATTCATGGAGATTCATGGAGAATTATGGACATTCATGGAGATTCATGGAGATTCATGGAGGAGATTCATGGAGATCCTCGGAGGAGATTCATGGAGATTCATGGAGATTCATGGAGGTGATTCATGGAGATTCATGGAGGAGATTCATGGATATTCATGGATATTCATGGAGATTCATGGAGATTCATGGAGGAGATTCATGGACATTCATGGAGATTCTTGGAAATTCATAGAGATTCATGGAGATTCATGGAGGACATTCATGGAGGAGATTCATGGAGATTCATGGAGGATATTCATGGAGATTCATGGAGATTCATAGAGGTTCATGGATCAGGAGATTCATGCAGATTCATGGAGATTCATCGAGGAGATTCATGGAGATTCATGAAGATTCATGGGGATTCATGTAGATTCATGGAGATACATGGAGATTCATGGAGATTCATGGAGGAGATTCATGAAGATTCCTGGAGATTCCTGGAGATTCATGGAGATTCATGGAGGAGATTCATGGAGATTCATGGATATTCATGGAGATACATGGAGGTTCATGGAGGACATTCATGGACATTCATGGAGATTCTTGGAAATTCATGGAGATTCATGGAGATTCATGGAGATTCATGGAGAATTATGGACATTCATGGAGATTCATGGAGATTCATGGATGAGATTCATGGAGATTCTCGGAGGAGATTCATGGAGATCCATGGAGATTCATGGAGATTCATGGAGATTCGTGGAGATTCATGGAGATTCATGGAGATTCATGGAGATTCATGGAGGAGATTCATGGAGATTCATGGAGATTCATGGAGGAGGTTGATGGAGATTCATGGAGATTCATGGAGATTCATGGAGATTCATGGAGATTCAGGGAGGAGATTCATGGAGATTCATGGAGATTCATGGAGGAGGTTGATGGAGATTCATGGAGATTCATGGAGATGCATGGAGATTCATGGAGATACATTGAGATTCATGGAGATTCATGGAGATTCATGGAGGAGATTCTTGGAGATTCATGGAGATTCATGGAGGAGATTCATGGAGATTCATGGAGATTCATGGAGATGCATGGAGATTCATGGAGATTCATGGAGATTCATGGAGGTGATTCATGGAGATTCATGGAAGAGATTCATGGATATTCATGGATATTCATGGAGATTCATGGAGACTCATGGAGATTCATGGAGATTCATGGAGGACATTCATGGAGATTCATGGAGGATATTCATGGAGATTCATGGAGATTCATAGAGGTTCATGGATCAGGAGATTCATGCAGATTCATGGAGATTCATCGAGGAGATTCATGGAGATTCATGGAGATTCATGGGGATTCATGTAGATTCATGGAGATACATGGAGATTCATGGAGATTCATGGAGATTCATGGAGGAGATTCATGAAGATTCCTGGAGATTCCTGGAGATTCATGGAGATTCATGGAGGAGATTCATGGAGATTCATGGATATTAATGGAGATACATGGAGGTTCATGGAGGACATTCATGGGCATTCATGGAGATTCTTGGAAATTCATGGAGATTCATGGAGATTCATGGAGATTCATGGAGAATTATGGACATTCATGGAGATTCATGGAGATTCATGGAGGAGATTCATGGAGATTCTCGGAGGAGATTCATGGAGATCTATGGAGATTCATGGAGATTCATGGAGATTCGTGGAGATTCATGGAGATTCATGGAGATTCATGGAGATTCATGGAGATTCATGGAGGAGGTTGATGGAGATTCATGGAGATTCATGGAGATTCATGGAGATTCATGGAGGACATTCATGGAGATTCATGGAGATTCATAGAGGTTCATGGATCAGGAGATTCATGAAGATTCATGGAGATTCATCGAGGACATTCATGGAGATTCATGGAGATTCATGTAGATTCATGGAGATTCATGGAGATTCATGGAGAATTATGGACATTCATGGAGATTCATGGAGATTCATGGAGGAGATTCATGGAGGAGATTCATGGAGATTCATGGAGATTCATGGAGGAGGTTGATGGAGATTCATGGAGATTCATGGAGATGCATGGAGATTCATGGAGATACATTGAGATTCATGGAGATTCATGGAGATTCATGGAGGAGATTCTTGGAGATTCATGGAGATTCATGGAGGAGATTCATGGAGATTCATGCAGGAGATTCATGTACATTCATGGAGATTCATGGAGATTCATGGAGATTCATGGAGATTCATGGAGGAGATTCATGGAGATTCTCGGAGGAGATTCATGGAGATCCATGGAGATTCATGGAGATTCATGGAGATTCGTGGAGATTCATGCAGATTCATGGAGATTCATGGAGATTCATGGAGGAGATTCATGGAGATGCATGGAGATTCATGGAGGAGGTTGATGGAGATTCATGGAGATTCATGGAGATGCATGGAGATTCATGGAGATACATTGAGATTCATGGAGATTCATGGAGATTCATGGAGGAGATTCTTGGAGATTCATGGAGATTCATGGAGGAGATTCATGGAGATTCATGCAGGAGATTCATGTACATTCATGGAGATTCATGGAGATTCATGGAGTTTCATGCAGGAGATTCATGGCATTCATGGAGATTCATGGAGATTCCTGGAGACTCATGGAGATTCATGGAGAATTATGGACATTCATGGAGATTCATGGAGATTCATGGAGGAGATTCATGGAGATTCTCGGAGGAGATTCATGGAGATCCATGGAGATTCATGGAGATTCATGGAGATTCATGGAGATTCGTGGAGATTCATGGAGATTCATGGAGATTCATGGAGGAGATTCATGGAGATTCATGGAGATTCATGGAGGAGGTTGATGGAGATTCATGGAGATTCATGGAGATGCATGGAGATTCATGGAGATACATTGAGATTCATGGAGATTCATGGAGATTCATGGAGGAGATTCTTGGAGATTCATGGAGATTCATGGAGGAGATTCATGGAGATTCATGCAGGAGATTCATGTACATTCATGGAGATTCATGGAGATTCACGGAGATTCATGCAGGAGATTCATGGACATTCATGGAGAATTATGGACATTCATGGAGATTCATGGAGATTCATGGAGGAGATTCATGGAGATTCTCGGAGGAGATTCATGGAGATCCATGGAGATTCATGGAGATTCATGGAGATTCGTGGAGATTCATGTACATTCATGGAGATTCATGGAGATTCATGGAGTTTCATGCAGGAGATTCATGGACATTCATGGAGATTCATGGAGATTCCTGGAGACTCATGGAGATTCATAGAGGTTCATGGATCAGGAGATTCATGGATCAGGAGATTCATGAAGATTCATGGAGATTCATCGAGGAGATTCATGGAGGTGATTCATGGAGATTCTCGGAGGAGGTTCATGGAGATCCATGGAGATTCATGGAGATTCATGGAGATTCGTGGAGATTCATGGAGATTCATGGAGATTCATGGAGATTCATGGAGGAGATTCATGGAGATTCATGGAGATTCATGGAGGAGGTTGATGGAGATTCATGGAGATTCATGGAGATGCATGGAGATTCATGGAGATACATTGAGATTCATGGAGATTCATGGAGATTCATGGAGGAGATTCTTGGAGATTCATGGAGATTCGTGGAGGAGATTCATGGAGATTCATGGAGATTCATGGAGGAGGTTGATGGAGATTCATGGAGATTCATGGAGATGCATGGAGATTCATGGAGATTCATGGAGATTCATGGAGATTCATGGAGATTCATGGAGATTCATGGAGATTCATGGAGGAGATTCTTGGAGATTCATGGAGATTCATGAAGGAGATTCATGGAGATTCATGGAGATTCATGGATATTCATCGAGATTCATGGAGATTTATGGAGATTCATGGAGATTCAAGGAGATTCATGGAGAGTCATGGAGATTCATGGACATTCATGGAGATTCATGGAGATTCATGGAGGTGATTCATGGAGATTCATGGAGGAGATTCATGGATATTCATGGATTTTCATGGAGATTCATGGAGGAGATTCATGGACATTCATGGAGATTCTTGGAAATTCATGGAGATTCATGGAGATACATGGAGATTCATGGAGATACATGGAGATTCATGGAAATTCATAGAGATTCATGGAGATTCATGGAGATTCATGGAGGATATTCATGGAAATTCATGGAGATTCATAGAGATTCATGGATCAGGAGATTCATGGAGATTCATCGAGGACATTCATGGAGATTCATGGAGATTCATGTAGATTCATGGAGATACATGGAGATTCATGGAGATTCATGGAGATTCATGGATATTCATGGCGATTCATGGAGATTCATGGAGGAGGTTCATGGAGATTCATGGAGATTCATGGAGATGCATGGAGATTCATGGAAATTCATGGAGATTCATCGAGATTCATGGATATTCATGGAGGATATTCATGGAAATTCATGGAGATTCATAGAGATTCATGGATCAGGAGATTCATGAAGATTCATGGAGATTCATCGAGGAGATTCATGGAGATTCATGGAGATTCATGGAGATTCATGGAGATTCATGCAGGAGATTCATGGACATTCATGGAGATTCATGGAGATTCATGGAGATTCATGCAGGAGATTCATGGACATTCATGGAGATTCATGGAGATTCATGGAGGATATTCATGGAGATTCATGGAGGAGGTTGATGGAGATTCATGGAGATTCATGGAGATGCATGGAGATTCATGGAGATTCATGGAGGAGATTCATGGAGATTCATGGAGATTCATGGAGGAGGTTGATGGAGATTCATGGAGGAGGTTGATGGAGATGCATGGAGATTCATGGAGATACATTGAGATTCATGGAGATTCATGGAGATTCATGGAGGAGATTCTTGGAGATTCATGGAGATTCATGGAGGAGATTCATGGAGATTCATGCAGGAGATTCATGTACATTCATGGAGATTCATGGAGATTCATGGAGTTTCATGCAGGAGATTCATGGACATTCATGGAGATTCATGGAGATTCATGGAGGATATTCATGGAGACTCATGGAGATTCATAGAGGTTCATGTATCAGGAGATTCATGAAGATTCATGGAGATTCATCGAGGAGATTCATGGAGATTCATGGAGATTCATGGAGGTTATTCATGGAGATTCGTGGAGGAGATTAATGGAGATTCATGGAGGAAGTTGATGGAGATTCATGGAGATTCATGGAGATGCATGGAGATTCGTGGAGATTCATGGAGATTCATGGAGGTGATTCATGGAGATTCATGGAGGAGATTCATGGATATTCATGGATATTCATGGAGATTCATGGAGATTCATGGAGGAGATTCATGGACATTCATGGAGATTCATGGAGGACATTCATGGAGATTCATGGAGATTCATACAGGAGGTCATGGAGATTTATGGACATTCATGGAGATTCATGGAGATTCATGGAGGAGATTCTTGGAGATTCATGGAGATTCATGGAGATTCACGGAGATTCATGGAGATTTATGGAGATTCATGGAGATTCAAGGAGATTCATGGAGAGTCATGGAGATTCATGGACATTCATGGAGATTCATGGAGATTCATGCAGGTGATTCATGGAGATTCATGGAGGAGATTCATGGATATTCATGGATATTCATGGAGATTCATGGAGATTCATGGAGGAGATTCATGGACATTCATGGAGATTCTTGGAAATTCATGGAGATTCATGGAGATTCATGGAGGACATTCATGGAGATTCATCGAGGAGATTCATGGAGATTCATGGAGATTCATGGAGATTCATGGAGATTCATGCAGGAGATTCATGGACATTCATGGAGATTCATGGAGATTCATGGAGATTCATGCAGGAGATTCATGGACATTCATGGAGATTCATGGAGATTCATGGAGGATATTCATGGAGATTCATGGAGATTCATAGAGGTTCATGGATCAGGAGATTCATGAAGATTCATGGAGATTCATCGAGTTGATTATTGGAGATTCATGGAGATTCATGGAGATTCATGGAGGTGATTCATGGAGATTCATGGAGGAGATTCATGGAGATTCATGGAGGAGGTTGATGGAGATTCATGGAGATTCATGGAGATGCATGGAGATTCATGGAGATTCATGGAGGAGATTCATGGAGATTCATGGAGATTCATGGAGGAGGTTGATGGAGATTCATGGAGGAGGTTGATGGAGATGCATGGAGATTCATGGAGATACATTGAGATTCATGGAGATTCATGGAGATTCATGGAGGAGATTCTTGGAGATTCATGGAGATTCATGGAGGAGATTCATGGAGATTCATGCAGGAGATTCATGTACATTCATGGAGATTCATGGAGATTCATGGAGTTTCATGCAGGAGATTCATGGACATTCATGGAGATTCATGGAGATTCATGGAGGATATTCATGGAGACTCATGGAGATTCATAGACGTTCATGTATCAGGAGATTCATGAAGATTCATGGAGATTCATCGAGGAGATTCATGGAGATTCATGGAGATTCATGGAGGTTATTCATGGAGATTCATGGAGGAGATTAATGGAGATTCATGGAGGAAGTTGATGGAGATTCATGGAGATTCATGAAGATTCATGGAGATTCATCGAGGAGATTCATGGAGATTCATGGACATTCATGGAGATTCTTGGAAATTCATGGAGATTCTTGGAGATTCATGGAGGACATTCATGGAGATTCATGGAGATTCATGGAGATTCATACAGGAGGTCATGGAGATTCATGGAGATTCATGGAGATTCATGGAGATTCATGGAGATTCATGGAGATTCATGGAGGAGATTCATGGAGATTCATCGAGGACATTCATGGAGATTCATGGAGATTCATGTAGATTCATGGAGATACATGGAGATTCATGGAGATTCATGGAGATTCATGGATATTCATGGAGATTCATGGAGATTCATGGAGGAGGTTCATGGAGATTCATGGAGATTCATGGAGATGCATGGAGATTCATGGAGATTCATGGAGATTCATGGAGGAGATTCATGGAGATTCATGGAGGATATTCATGGAGATTCATGGAGATTCGTAGAGGTTCATGGATCAGGAGATTCATGCAGATTCATGGAGATTCATCGAGGAGATTCATGGAGATTCATGAAGATTCATGGGGATTCATGTAGATTCATGGAGATACATGGAGATTCATGGAGATTCATGGAGGAGATTCATGAAGATTCCTGGAGATTCCTGGAGATTCATGGAGATTCATGGAGCAGATTCATGGAGATTCATGGATATTCATGGAGATACATGGAGGTTCATGGAGGACATTCATGGACATTCATGGAGATTCTTGGAAATTCATGGAGATTCATGGAGATTCATGGAGATTCATGGAGAATTATGGACATTCATGGAGATTCATGGAGATTCATGGAGGAGATTCATGGAGATTCTCGGAGGAGATTCATGGAGATTCATGGAGATTCATGGAGGTGATTCATGGAGATTCATGGAGGAGATTCATGGATATTCATGGATATTCATGGAGATTCATGGAGATTCATGGAGGAGATTCATGGACATTCATGGAGATTCTTGGAAATTCATGGAGATTCATGGAGATTCATGGAGGACATTCATGGAGGAGATTCATGGAGATTCATGGAGGATATTCATGGAGATTCATGGAGATTCATAGAGGTTCATGGATCAGGAGATTCATGCAGATTCATGGAGATTCATGAAGATTCATGGGGATTCATGTAGATTCATGGAGATACATGGAGATTCATGGAGATTCATGGAGGAGATTCATGAAGATTCCTGGAGATTCCTGGAGATTCATGGAGATTCATGGAGATTCATGGAGATTCATGGAGATTCGTGGAGATTCATGGAGATTCATGGAGATTCATGGAGATTCATGGAGGAGATTCATGGAGATTCATGGAGATTCATGGAGGAGGTTGATGGAGATTCATGGAGATTCATGGAGATTCATGGAGATTCATGGAGATTCAGGGAGGAGATTCATGGAGATTCATGGAGATTCATGGAGGAGGTTGATGGAGATTCATGGAGATTCATGGAGATGCATGGAGATTCATGGAGATACATTGAGATTCATGGAGATTCATGGAGATTCATGGAGGAGATTCTTGGAGATTCATGGAGGAGATTCATGGAGATTCATGGAGATTCATGGAGATGCATGGAGATTCATGGAGATTCATGGAGATTCATGGAGGTGATTCATGGAGATTCATGGAGGAGATTCATGGATATTCATGGATATTCATGGAGATTCATGGAGATTCATCGAGGAGATTCATGGAGATTCATGGAGATTCATGGGGATTCATGTAGATTCATGGAGATACATGGAGATTCATGGAGATTCATGGAGATTCATGGAGGAGATTCATGAAGATTCCTGGAGATTCCTGGAGATTCATGGAGATTCATGGAGGAGATTCATGGAGATTCATGGATATTAATGGAGATACATGGAGGTTCATGGAGGACATTCATGGGCATTCATGGAGATTCTTGGAAATTCATGGAGATTCATGGAGATTCATGGAGATTCATGGAGAATTATGGACATTCATGGAGATTCATGGAGATTCATGGAGGAGATTCATGGAGATTCTCGGAGGAGATTCATGGAGATCTATGGAGATTCATGGAGATTCATGGAGATTCGTGGAGATTCATGGAGATTCATGGAGATTCATGGATATTCATCGAGATTCATGGAGATTTATGGAGATTCATGGAGATTCAAGGAGATTCATGGAGAGTCATGGAGATTCATGGACATTCATGGAGATTCATGGAGATTCATGGAGGTGATTCATGGAGATTCATGGAGGAGATTCATGGATATTCATGGATTTTCATGGAGATTCATGGAGGAGATTCATGGACATTCATGGAGATTCTTGGAAATTCATGGAGATTCATGGAGGTACATGGAGATTCATGGAGATACATGGAGATTCATGGAAATTCATAGAGATTCATGGAGATTCATGGAGATTCATGGAGGATATTCATGGAAATTCATGGAGATTCATAGAGATTCATGGATCAGGAGATTCATGAAGATTCATGGAGATTCATCGAGGACATTCATGGAGATTCATGGAGATTCATGTAGATTCATGGAGATACATGGAGATTCATGGAGATTCATGGAGATTCATGGATATTCATGGCGATTCATGGAGATTCATGGAGGAGGTTCATGGAGATTCATGGAGATTCATGGAGATGCATGGAGATTCATGGAAATTCATGGAGATTCATCGAGATTCATGGAGATTCATGGAGGATATTCATGGAAATTCATGGAGATTCATAGAGGTTCATGGATCAGGAGATTCATGAAGATTCATGGAGATTCATCGAGGAGATTCATGGAGATTCATGGAGGAGATTCATGGAGATTCATGGAGATTCATGGAGGAGGTTGATGGAGATTCATGGAGGAGGTTGATGGAGATGCATGGAGATTCATGGAGATACATTGAGATTCATGGAGATTCATGGAGATTCATGGAGGAGATTCTTGGAGATTCATGGAGATTCATGGAGGAGATTCATGGAGATTCATGCAGGAGATTCATGTACATTCATGGAGATTCATGGAGATTCATGGAGTTTCATGCAGGAGATTCATGGACATTCATGGAGATTCATGGAGATTCATGGAGGATATTCATGGAGACTCATGGAGATTCATAGAGGTTCATGTATCAGGAGATTCATGAAGATTCATGGAGATTCATCGAGGAGATTCATGGAGATTCATGGAGATTCATGGAGGTTATTCATGGAGATTCATGGAGGAGATTAATGGAGATTCATGGAGGAAGTTGATGGAGATTCATGGAGATTCATGGAGATGCATGGAGATTCATGGAGATTCATGGAGATTCATGGAGGTGATTCATGGAGATTCATGGAGGAGATTCATGGATATTCATGGATATTCATGGAGATTCATGGAGATTCATGGAGGAGATTCATGGACATTCATGGAGATTCATGGAGGACATTCATGGAGATTCATGGAGATTCATACAGGAGGTCATGGAGATTTATGGAGATTCATGGAGATTCATGGAGATTCATGGAGGAGATTCTTGGAGATTCATGGAGATTCATGGAGATTCACGGAGATTCATGGAGATTTATGGAGATTCATGGAGATTCAAGGAGATTCATGGAGAGTCATGGAGATTCATGGACATTCATGGAGATTCATGGAGATTCATGCAGGTGATTCATGGAGATTCATAGAGGAGATTCATGGATATTCATGGATATTCACGGAGATTCATGGAGATTCATGGAGGAGATTCATGGACATTCATGGAGATTCTTGGAAATTCATGGAGATTCATGGAGATTCATGGAGGACATTCATGGAGATTCATGGAAATTCATAGAGATTCATGGAGATTCATGGAGATTCATGGAGGATATTCATGGAAATTCATGGAGATTCATAGAGATTCATGGATCAGGAGATTCATGAAGATTCATGGAGATTCATCGAGGACATTCATGGAGATTCATGGAGATTCATGTAGATTCATGGAGATACATGGAGATTCATGGAGATTCATGGAGATTCATGGATATTCATGGCGATTCATGGAGATTCATGGAGGAGGTTCATGGAGATTCATGGAGATTCATGGAGATGCATGGAGATTCATGGAAATTCATGGAGATTCATCGAGATTCATGGAGATTCATGGAGGATATTCATGGAAATTCATGGAGATTCATAGAGATTCATGGATCAGGAGATTCATGAAGATTCATGGAGATTCATCGAGGAGATTCATGGAGATTCATGGAGATTCATGGAGATTCATGGAGATTCATGCAGGAGATTCATGGACATTCATGGAGATTCATGGAGATTCATGGAGATTCATGCAGGAGATTCATGGACATTCATGGAGATTCATGGAGATTCATGGAGGATATTCATGGAGATTCATGGAGATTCATAGAGGTTCATGGATCAGGAGATTCATGAAGATTCATGGAGATTCATCGAGTTGATTATTGGAGATTCATGGAGATTCATGGAGATTCATGGAGGTGATTCATGGAGATTCATGGAGGAGATTCATGGAGATTCATGGAGGAGGTTGATGGAGATTCATGGAGATTCATGGAGATGCATGGAGATTCATGGAGATTCATGGAGGAGATTCATGGAGATTCATGGAGATTCATGGAGGAGGTTGATGGAGATTCATGGAGGAGGTTGATGGAGATGCATGGAGATTCATGGAGATACATTGAGATTCATGGAGATTCATGGAGATTCATGGAGGAGATTCTTGGAGATTCATGGAGATTCATGGAGGAGATTCATGGAGATTCATGCAGGAGATTCATGTACATTCATGGAGATTCATGGAGATTCATGGAGTTTCATGCAGGAGATTCATGGACATTCATGGAGATTCATGGAGATTCATGGAGGATATTCATGGAGACTCATGGAGATTCATAGAGGTTCATGTATCAGGAGATTCATGAAGATTCATGGAGATTCATTGAGGAGATTCATGGAGATTCATGGAGATTCATGGAGGTTATTCATGGAGATTCATGGAGGAGATTAATGGAGATTCATGGAGGAAGTTGATGGAGATTCATGGAGATTCATGGAGATGCATGGAGATTCATGGAGATTCATGGAGATTCATGGAGGTGATTCATGGAGATTCATGGAGGAGATTCATGGAGATTCATGGATATTCATGGAGATACATGGAGGTTCATGGAGGACATTCATGGACATTCATGGAGATTCTTGGAAATTCATGGAGATTCATGGAGATTCATGGAGATTCATGGAGAATTATGGACATTCATGGAGATTCATGGAGATTCATGGAGGAGATTCATGGAGATTCTCGGAGGAGATTCATGGAGATCCATGGAGATTCATGGAGATTCATGGAGATTCGTGGAGATTCATGGAGATTCATGGAGATTCATGGAGATTCATGGAGGAGATTCATGGAGATTCATGGAGATTCATGGAGGAGGTTGATGGAGATTCATGGAGATTCATGGAGATTCATGGAGATTCATGGAGATTCAGGGAGGAGATTCATGGAGATTCATGGAGATTCATGGAGGAGGTTGATGGAGATTCATGGAGATTCATGGAGATGCATGGAGATTCATGGAGATACATTGAGATTCATGGAGATTCATGGAGATTCATGGAGGAGATTCTTGGAGATTCATGGAGGAGATTCATGGAGATTCATGGAGATTCATGGAGATGCATGGAGATTCATGGAGATTCATGGAGATTCATGGAGGTGATTCATGGAGATTCATGGAGGAGATTCATGGATATTCATGGATATTCATGGAGATTCATGGAGATTCATCGAGGAGATTCATGGAGATTCATGGAGATTCATGGGGATTCATGTAGATTCATGGAGATACATGGAGATTCATGGAGATTCATGGAGATTCATGGAGGAGATTCATGAAGATTCCTGGAGATTCCTGGAGATTCATGGAGATTCATGGAGGAGATTCATGGAGATTCATGGATATTAATGGAGATACATGGAGGTTCATGGAGGACATTCATGGGCATTCATGGAGATTCTTGGAAATTCATGGAGATTCATGGAGATTCATGGAGATTCATGGAGAATTATGGACATTCATGGAGATTCATGGAGATTCATGGAGGAGATTCATGGAGATTCTCGGAGGAGATTCATGGAGATCTATGGAGATTCATGGAGATTCATGGAGATTCGTGGAGATTCATGGAGATTCATGGAGATTCATGGATATTCATCGAGATTCATGGAGATTTATGGAGATTCATGGAGATTCAAGGAGATTCATGGAGAGTCATGGAGATTCATGGACATTCATGGAGATTCATGGAGATTCATGGAGGTGATTCATGGAGATTCATGGAGGAGATTCATGGATATTCATGGATTTTCATGGAGATTCATGGAGGAGATTCATGGACATTCATGGAGATTCTTGGAAATTCATGGAGATTCATGGAGATACATGGAGATTCATGGAGATACATGGAGATTCATGGAAATTCATAGAGATTCATGGAGATTCATGGAGATTCATGGAGGATATTCATGGAAATTCATGGAGATTCATAGAGATTCATGGATCAGGAGATTCATGAAGATTCATGGAGATTCATCGAGGACATTCATGGAGATTCATGGAGATTCATGTAGATTCATGGAGATACATGGAGATTCATGGAGATTCATGGAGATTCATGGATATTCATGGCGATTCATGGAGATTCATGGAGGAGGGTCATGGAGATTCATGGAGATTCATGGAGATGCATGGAGATTCATGGAAATTCATGGAGATTCATCGAGATTCATGGAGATTCATGGAGGATATTCATGGAAATTCATGGAGATTCATAGAGATTCATGGATCAGGAGATTCATGAAGATTCATGGAGAATCATCGAGGAGATTCATGGAGATTCATGGAGATTCATGGAGATTCATGGAGATTCATGCAGGAGATTCATGGACATTCATGGAGATTCATGGAGATTCATGGAGATTCATGCAGGAGATTCATGGACATTCATGGAGATTCATGGAGATTCATGGAGGATATTCATGGAGATTCATGGAGATTCATAGAGGTTCATGGATCAGGAGATTCATGAAGATTCATGGAGATTCATCGAGTTGATTATTGGAGATTCATGGAGATTCATGGAGATTCATGGAGGTGATTCATGGAGATTCATGGAGGAGATTCATGGAGATTCATGGAGGAGGTTGATGGAGATTCATGGAGATTCATGGAGATGCATGGAGATTCATGGAGATTCATGGAGGAGATTCATGGAGATTCATGGAGATTCATGGAGGAGGTTGATGGAGATTCATGGAGGAGGTTGATGGAGATGCATGGAGATTCATGGAGATACATTGAGATTCATGGAGATTCATGGAGATTCATGGAGGAGATTCTTGGAGATTCATGGAGATTCATGGAGGAGATTCATGGAGATTCATGCAGGAGATTCATGTACATTCATGGAGATTCATGGAGATTCATGGAGGATATTCATGGAGATTCATGGAGATTCATAGAGGTTCATGGATCAGGAGATTCATGAAGATTCATGGAGATTCATCGAGTTGATTATTGGAGATTCATGGAGATTCATGGAGATTCATGGAGGTGATTCATGGAGATTCATGGAGGAGATTCATGGAGATTCATGGAGGAGGTTGATGGAGATTCATGGAGATTCATGGAGATGCATGGAGATTCATGGAGATTCATGGAGGAGATTCATGGAGATTCATGGAGATTCATGGAGGAGGTTGATGGAGATTCATGGAGGAGGTTGATGGAGATGCATGGAGATTCATGGAGATACATTGAGATTCATGGAGATTCATGGAGATTCATGGAGGAGATTCTTGGAGATTCATGGAGATTCATGGAGGAGATTCATGGAGATTCATGCAGGAGATTCATGTACATTCATGGAGATTCATGGAGATTCATGGAGGATATTCATGGAGATTCATGGAGATTCATAGAGGTTCATGGATCAGGAGATTCATGAAGATTCATGGAGATTCATCGAGTTGATTATTGGAGATTCATGGAGATTCATGGAGATTCATGGAGGTGATTCATGGAGATTCATGGAGGAGATTCATGGAGATTCATGGAGGAGGTTGATGGAGATTCATGGAGATTCATGGAGATGCATGGAGATTCATGGAGATTCATGGAGGAGATTCATGGAGATTCATGGAGATTCATGGAGGAGGTTGATGGAGATTCATGGAGGAGGTTGATGGAGATGCATGGAGATTCATGGAGATACATTGAGATTCATGGAGATTCATGGAGATTCATGGAGGAGATTCTTGGAGATTCATGGAGATTCATGGAGGAGATTCATGGAGATTCATGCAGGAGATTCATGTACATTCATGGAGATTCATGGAGATTCATGGAGTTTCATGCAGGAGATTCATGGACATTCATGGAGATTCATGGAGATTCATGGAGGATATTCATGGAGACTCATGGAGATTCATAGAGGTTCATGTATCAGGAGATTCATGAAGATTCATGGAGATTCATCGAGGAGATTCATGGAGATTCATGGAGATTCATGGAGGTTATTCATGGAGATTCATGGAGGAGATTAATGGAGATTCATGGAGGAAGTTGATGGAGATTCATGGAGATTCATGGAGATGCATGGAGATTCATGGAGATTCATGGAGATTCATGGAGGTGATTCATGGAGATTCATGGAGGAGATTCATGGATATTCATGGATATTCATGGAGATTCATGGAGATTCATGGAGGAGATTCATGGACATTCATGGAGATTCATGGAGGACATTCATGGAGATTCATGGAGATTCATACAGGAGGTCATGGAGATTTATGGAGATTCATGGAGATTCATGGAGATTCATGGAGGAGATTCTTGGAGATTCATGGAGATTCATGGAGATTCACGGAGATTCATGGAGATTTATGGAGATTCATGGAGATTCAAGGAGATTCATGGAGAGTCATGGAGATTCATGGACATTCATGGAGATTCATGGAGATTCATGCAGGTGATTCATGGAGATTCATAGAGGAGATTCATGGATATTCATGGATATTCATGGAGATTCATGGAGATTCATGGAGGAGATTCATGGACATTCATGGAGATTCTTGGAAATTCATGGAGATTCATGGAGATTCATGGAGGACATTCATGGAGATTCATGGAAATTCATAGAGATTCATGGAGATTCATGGAGATTCATGGAGGATATTCATGGAAATTCATGGAGATTCATAGAGATTCATGGATCAGGAGATTCATGAAGATTCATGGAGATTCATCGAGGACATTCATGGAGATTCATGGAGATTCATGTAGATTCATGGAGATACATGGAGATTCATGGAGATTCATGGAGATTCATGGATATTCATGGCGATTCATGGAGATTCATGGAGGAGGTTCATGGAGATTCATGGAGATTCATGGAGATGCATGGAGATTCATGGAAATTCATGGAGATTCATCGAGATTCATGGAGATTCATGGAGGATATTCATGGAAATTCATGGAGATTCATAGAGATTCATGGATCAGGAGATTCATGAAGATTCATGGAGATTCATCGAGGAGATTCATGGAGATTCATGGAGATTCATGGAGATTCATGGAGATTCATGCAGGAGATTCATGGACATTCATGGAGATTCATGGAGATTCATGGAGATTCATGCAGGAGATTCATGGACATTCATGGAGATTCATGGAGATTCATGGAGGATATTCATGGAGATTCATGGAGATTCATAGAGGTTCATGGATCAGGAGATTCATGAAGATTCATGGAGATTCATCGAGTTGATTATTGGAGATTCATGGAGATTCATGGAGATTCATGGAGGTGATTCATGGAGATTCATGGAGGAGATTCATGGAGATTCATGGAGGAGGTTGATGGAGATTCATGGAGATTCATGGAGATGCATGGAGATTCATGGAGATTCATGGAGGAGATTCATGGAGATTCATGGAGATTCATGGAGGAGGTTGATGGAGATTCATGGAGGAGGTTGATGGAGATGCATGGAGATTCATGGAGATACATTGAGATTCATGGAGATTCATGGAGATTCATGGAGGAGATTCTTGGAGATTCATGGAGATTCATGGAGGAGATTCATGGAGATTCATGCAGGAGATTCATGTACATTCATGGAGATTCATGGAGATTCATGGAGTTTCATGCAGGAGATTCATGGACATTCATGGAGATTCATGGAGATTCATGGAGGATATTCATGGAGACTCATGGAGATTCATAGAGGTTCATGTATCAGGAGATTCATGAAGATTCATGGAGATTCATTGAGGAGATTCATGGAGATTCATGGAGATTCATGGAGGTTATTCATGGAGATTCATGGAGGAGATTAATGGAGATTCATGGAGGAAGTTGATGGAGATTCATGGAGATTCATGGAGATGCATGGAGATTCATGGAGATGCATGGAGATTCATGGAGATACATTGAGATTCATGGAGATTCATGGAGATTCATGGAGGAGATTCTTGGAGATTCATGGAGGAGATTCATGGAGATTCATGGAGATTCATGGAGATGCATGGAGATTCATGGAGATTCATGGAGATTCATGGAGGTGATTCATGGAGATTCATGGAGGAGATTCATGGATATTCATGGATATTCATGGAGATTCATGGAGATTCATCGAGGAGATTCATGGAGATTCATGGAGATTCATGGGGATTCATGTAGATTCATGGAGATACATGGAGATTCATGGAGATTCATGGAGATTCATGGAGGAGATTCATGAAGATTCCTGGAGATTCCTGGAGATTCATGGAGATTCATGGAGGAGATTCATGGAGATTCATGGATATTAATGGAGATACATGGAGGTTCATGGAGGACATTCATGGGCATTCATGGAGATTCTTGGAAATTCATGGAGATTCATGGAGATTCATGGAGATTCATGGAGAATTATGGACATTCATGGAGATTCATGGAGATTCATGGAGGAGATTCATGGAGATTCTCGGAGGAGATTCATGGAGATCTATGGAGATTCATGGAGATTCATGGAGATTCGTGGAGATTCATGGAGATTCATGGAGATTCATGGATATTCATCGAGATTCATGGAGATTTATGGAGATTCATGGAGATTCAAGGAGATTCATGGAGAGTCATGGAGATTCATGGACATTCATGGAGATTCATGGAGATTCATGGAGGTGATTCATGGAGATTCATGGAGGAGATTCATGGATATTCATGGATTTTCATGGAGATTCATGGAGGAGATTCATGGACATTCATGGAGATTCTTGGAAATTCATGGAGATTCATGGAGATACATGGAGATTCATGGAGATACATGGAGATTCATGGAAATTCATAGAGATTCATGGAGATTCATGGAGATTCATGGAGGATATTCATGGAAATTCATGGAGATTCATAGAGATTCATGGATCAGGAGATTCATGAAGATTCATGGAGATTCATCGAGGACATTCATGGAGATTCATGGAGATTCATGTAGATTCATGGAGATACATGGAGATTCATGGAGATTCATGGAGATTCATGGATATTCATGGCGATTCATGGAGATTCATGGAGGAGGGTCATGGAGATTCATGGAGATTCATGGAGATGCATGGAGATTCATGGAAATTCATGGAGATTCATCGAGATTCATGGAGATTCATGGAGGATATTCATGGAAATTCATGGAGATTCATAGAGATTCATGGATCAGGAGATTCATGAAGATTCATGGAGAATCATCGAGGAGATTCATGGAGATTCATGGAGATTCATGGAGATTCATGGAGATTCATGCAGGAGATTCATGGACATTCATGGAGATTCATGGAGATTCATGGAGATTCATGCAGGAGATTCATGGACATTCATGGAGATTCATGGAGATTCATGGAGATTCATGGAGGATATTCATGGAGATTCATGGAGATTCATAGAGGTTCATGGATCAGGAGATTCATGAAGATTCATGGAGATTCATCGAGTTGATTATTGGAGATTCATGGAGATTCATGGAGATTCATGGAGGTGATTCATGGAGATTCATGGAGGAGATTCATGGAGATTCATGGAGGAGGTTGATGGAGATTCATGGAGATTCATGGAGATGCATGGAGATTCATGGAGATTCATGGAGGAGATTCATGGAGATTCATGGAGATTCATGGAGGAGGTTGATGGAGATTCATGGAGGAGGTTGATGGAGATGCATGGAGATTCATGGAGATACATTGAGATTCATGGAGATTCATGGAGATTCATGGAGGAGATTCTTGGAGATTCATGCAGGAGATTCATGTACATTCATGGAGATTCATGGAGATTCATGGAGTTTCATGCAGGAGATTCATGGACATTCATGGAGATTCATGGAGATTCATGGAGGATATTCATGGAGACTCATGGAGATTCATAGAGGTTCATGTATCAGGAGATTCATGAAGATTCATGGAGATTCATCGAGGAGATTCATGGAGATTCATGGAGATTCATGGAGGTTATTCATGGAGATTCATGGAGGAGATTAATGGAGATTCATGGAGGAAGTTGATGGAGATTCATGGAGATTCATGGAGATGCATGGAGATTCATGGAGATTCATGGAGATTCATGGAGGTGATTCATGGAGATTCATGGAGGAGATTCATGGATATTCATGGATATTCATGGAGATTCATGGAGATTCATGGAGGAGATTCATGGACATTCATGGAGATTCATGGAGGACATTCATGGAGATTCATGGAGATTCATACAGGAGGTCATGGAGATTTATGGAGATTCATGGAGATTCATGGAGATTCATGGAGGAGATTCTTGGAGATTCATGGAGATTCATGGAGATTCACGGAGATTCATGGAGATTTATGGAGATTCATGGAGATTCAAGGAGATTCATGGAGAGTCATGGAGATTCATGGACATTCATGGAGATTCATGGAGATTCATGCAGGTGATTCATGGAGATTCATAGAGGAGATTCATGGATATTCATGGATATTCATGGAGATTCATGGAGATTCATGGAGGAGATTCATGGACATTCATGGAGATTCTTGGAAATTCATGGAGATTCATGGAGATTCATGGAGGACATTCATGGAGATTCATGGAAATTCATAGAGATTCATGGAGATTCATGGAGATTCATGGAGGATATTCATGGAAATTCATGGAGATTCATAGAGATTCATGGATCAGGAGATTCATGAAGATTCATGGAGATTCATCGAGGACATTCATGGAGATTCATGGAGATTCATGTAGATTCATGGAGATACATGGAGATTCATGGAGATTCATGGAGATTCATGGATATTTATGGCGATTCATGGAGATTCATGGAGGAGGTTCATGGAGATTCATGGAGATTCATGGAGATGCATGGAGATTCATGGAAATTCATGGAGATTCATCGAGATTCATGGAGATTCATGGAGGATATTCATGGAAATTCATGGAGATTCATAGAGATTCATGGATCAGGAGATTCATGAAGATTCATGGAGATTCATCGAGGAGATTCATGGAGATTCATGGAGATTCATGGAGATTCATGGAGATTCATGCAGGAGATTCATGGACATTCATGGAGATTCATGGAGATTCATGGAGATTCATGCAGGAGATTCATGGACATTCATGGAGATTCATGGAGATTCATGGAGGATATTCATGGAGATTCATGGAGATTCATAGAGGTTCATGGATCAGGAGATTCATGAAGATTCATGGAGATTCATCGAGTTGATTATTGGAGATTCATGGAGATTCATGGAGATTCATGGAGGTGATTCATGGAGATTCATGGAGGAGATTCATGGAGATTCATGGAGGAGGTTGATGGAGATTCATGGAGATTCATGGAGATGCATGGAGATTCATGGAGATTCATGGAGGAGATTCATGGAGATTCATGGAGATTCATGGAGGAGGTTGATGGAGATTCATGGAGGAGGTTGATGGAGATGCATGGAGATTCATGGAGATACATTGAGATTCATGGAGATTCATGGAGATTCATGGAGGAGATTCTTGGAGATTCATGGAGATTCATGGAGGAGATTCATGGAGATTCATGCAGGAGATTCATGTACATTCATGGAGATTCATGGAGATTCATGGAGTTTCATGCAGGAGATTCATGGACATTCATGGAGATTCATGGAGATTCATGGAGGATATTCATGGAGACTCATGGAGATTCATAGAGGTTCATGTATCAGGAGATTCATGAAGATTCATGGAGATTCATTGAGGAGATTCATGGAGATTCATGGAGATTCATGGAGGTTATTCATGGAGATTCATGGAGGAGATTAATGGAGATTCATGGAGGAAGTTGATGGAGATTCATGGAGATTCATGGAGATGCATGGAGATTCATGGAGATTCATGGAGATTCATGGAGGTGATTCATGGAGATTCATGGAGGAGATTCATGGATATTCATGGATATTCATGGAGATTCATGGAGATTCATGGAGGAGATTCATGGACATTCATGGAGATTCATGGAGGACATTCATGGAGATTCATGGAGATTCATACAGGAGGTCATGGAGATTTATGGAGATTCATGGAGATTCATGGAGATTCATGGAGGAGATTCTTGGAGATTCATGGAGATTCATGGAGATTCACGGAGATTCATGGAGATTTATGGAGATTCATGGAGATTCAAGGAGATTCATGGAGAGTCATGGAGATTCATGGACATTCATGGAGATTCATGGAGATTCATGCAGGTGATTCATGGAGATTCATAGAGGAGATTCATGGATATTCATGGATATTCATGGAGATTCATGGAGATTCATGGAGGAGATTCATGGACATTCATGGCGATTCTTGGAAATTCATGGAGATTCATGGAGATTCATGGAGGACATTCATGGAGATTCATGGAGATTCATGGAGATTCATACAGGAGGTCATGGAGATTCATGGAGATTCATGGAGATTCATGGAGATTCATGGAGATTCATGGAGGAGATTCTTGGAGATTCATGGAGATTCATCGAGGACATTCATGGAGATTCATGGAGATTCATGTAGATTCATGGAGATACATGGAGATTCATGGAGATTCATGGAGATTCATGGATATTCATGGAGATTCATGGAGATTCATGGAGGAGGTTCATGGAGATTCATGGAGATTCATGGAGATGCATGGAGATTCATGGAGATTCATGGAGATTCATGGAGGAGATTCATGGAGATTCATGGAGGATATTCATGGAGATTCATGGAGATTCATAGAGGTTCATGGATCAGGAGATTCATGCAGATTCATGGAGATTCATCGAGGAGATTCATGGAGATTCATGAAGCTTCATGGGGATTCATGTAGATTCATGGAGATACATGGAGATTCATGGAGATTCATGGAGGAGATTCATGAAGATTCCTGGAGATTCCTGGAGATTCATGGAGATTCATGGAGGAGATTCATGGAGATTCATGGATATTCATGGAGATACATGGAGGTTCATGGAGGACATTCATGGACATTCATGGAGATTCTTGGAAATTCATGGAGATTCATGGAGATTCATGGAGATTCATGGAGAATTATGGACATTCATGGAGATTCATGGAGATTCATGGAGGAGATTCATGGAGATTCTCGGAGGAGATTCATGGAGATTCATGGAGATTAATGGAGGTGATTCATGGAGATTCATGGAGGAGATTCATGGATATTCATGGATATTCATGGAGATTCATGGAGATTCATGGAGGAGATTCATGGACATTCATGGAGATTCTTGGAAATTCATGGAGATTCATGGAGATTCATGGAGGACATTCATGGAGATTCATGGAGATTCATGGAGATTCATACAGGAGGTCATGGAGATTCATGGAGATTCATGGAGATTCATGGAGATTCATGGAGATTCATGGAGGAGATTCTTGGAGATTCATGGAGATTCATCGAGGACATTCATGGAGATTCTTGGAGATTCATGTAGATTCATGGAGATACATGGAGATTCATGGAGATTCATGGAGATTCATGGATATTCATGGAGATTCATGGAGATTCATGGAGGAGGTTCATGGAGATTCATGGAGATTCATGGAGATGCATGGAGATTCATGGAGATTCATGGAAGAGGTTCATGGAGATTCATGGAGATTCATGGAGATGCATGGAGATTCATGGAAATTCATGGAGATTCATCGAGATTCATGGAGATTCATGGAGGATATTCATGGAAATTCATGGAGATTCATAGAGATTCATGGATCAGGAGATTCATGAAGATTCATGGAGATTCATCGAGGAGATTCATGGAGATTCATGGAGATTCATGGAGATTCATGGAGATTCATGCAGGAGATTCATGGACATTCATGGAGATTCATGGAGATTCATGGAGATTCATGCAGGAGATTCATGGACATTCATGGAGATTCATGGAGATTCATGGAGGATATTCATGGAGATTCATGGAGATTCATAGAGGTTCATGGATCAGGAGATTCATGAAGATTCATGGAGATTCATCGAGTTGATTATTGGAGATTCATGGAGATTCATGGAGATTCATGGAGGTGATTCATGGAGATTCATGGAGGAGATTCATGGAGATTCATGGAGGAGGTTGATGGAGATTCATGGAGATTCATGGAGATGCATGGAGATTCATGGAGATTCATGGAGGAGATTCATGGAGATTCATGGAGATTCATGGAGGAGGTTGATGGAGATTCATGGAGGAGGTTGATGGAGATGCATGGAGATTCATGGAGATACATTGAGATTCATGGAGATTCATGGAGGAGATTCTTGGAGATTCATGGAGATTCATGGAGGAGATTCATGGAGATTCATGCAGGAGATTCATGTACATTCATGGAGATTCATGGAGATTCATGGAGTTTCATGCAGGAGACTCATGGACATTCATGGAGATTCATGGAGATTCATGGAGGATATTCATGGAGACTCATGGAGATTCATAGAGGTTCATGTATCAGGAGATTCATGAAGATTCATGGAGATTCATCGAGGAGATTCATGGAGATTCATGGAGATTCATGGAGGTTATTCATGGAGATTCATGGAGGAGATTAATGGAGATTCATGGAGGAAGTTGATGGAGATTCATGGAGATTCATGGAGATGCATGGAGATTCATGGAGATTCATGGAGATTCATGGAGGTGATTCATGGAGATTCATGGAGGAGATTCATGGATATTCATGGATATTCATGGAGATTCATGGAGATTCATGGAGGAGATTCATGGACATTCATGGAGATTCATGGAGGACATTCATGGAGATTCATGGAGATTCATACAGGAGGTCATGGAGATTTATGGAGATTCATGGAGATTCATGGAGATTCATGGAGGAGATTCTTGGAGATTCATGGAGATTCATGGAGATTCACGGAGATTCATGGAGATTTATGGAGATTCATGGAGATTCAAGGAGATTCATGGAGAGTCATGGAGATTCATGGACATTCATGGAGATTCATGGAGGAGATTCTTGGAGATTCATGGAGATTCATCGAGGACATTCATGGAGATTCATGGAGATTCATGTAGATTCATGGAGATACATGGAGATTCATGGAGATTCATGGAGATTCATGGATATTCATGGAGATTCATGGAGATTCATGGAGGAGGTTCATGGAGATTCATGGAGATTCATGGAGATGCATGGAGATTCATGGAGATTCATGGAGATTCATGGAGGAGATTCATGGAGATTCATGGAGGATATTCATGGAGATTCATGGAGATTCATAGAGGTTCATGGATCAGGAGATTCATGCAGATTCATGGAGATTCATCGAGGAGATTCATGGAGATTCATGAAGCTTCATGGGGATTCATGTAGATTCATGGAGATACATGGAGATTCATGGAGATTCATGGAGGAGATTCATGAAGATTCCTGGAGATTCCTGGAGATTCGTGGAGATTCATGGAGGAGATTCATGGAGATTCATGGATATTCATGGAGATACATGGAGGTTCATGGAGGACATTCATGGACATTCATGGAGATTCTTGGAAATTCATGGAGATTCATGGAGATTCATGGAGATTCATGGAGAATTATGGACATTCATGGAGATTCATGGAGATTCATGGAGGAGATTCATGGAGATTCTCGGAGGAGATTCATGGAGATTCATGGAGATTAATGGAGGTGATTCATGGAGATTCATGGAGGAGATTCATGGATATTCATGGATATTCATGGAGATTCATGGAGATTCATGGAGGAGATTCATGGACATTCATGGAGATTCTTGGAAATTCATGGAGATTCATGGAGATTCATGGAGGACATTCATGGAGATTCATGGAGATTCATGGAGATTCATACAGGAGGTCATGGAGATTCATGGAGATTCATGGAGATTCATGGAGATTCATGGAGATTCATGGAGGAGATTCTTGGAGATTCATGGAGATTCATCGAGGACATTCATGGAGATTCTTGGAGATTCATGTAGATTCATGGAGATACATGGAGATTCATGGAGATTCATGGAGATTCATGGATATTCATGGAGATTCATGGAGATTCATGGAGGAGGTTCATGGAGATTCATGGAGATTCATGGAGATGCATGGAGATTCATGGAGATTCATGGAGATTCATGGAGGAGATTCATGGAGATTCATGGAGGATATTCATGGAGATTCATGGAGATTCATAGAGATTCATGGATCAGGAGATTCATGCAGATTCATGGAGATTCATCGAGGAGATTCATGGAGATTCATGAAGATTCATGGGGATTCATGTAGATTCATGGAGATACATGGAGATTCATGGAGATTCATGGAGGAGATTCATGAAGATTCCTGGAGATTCCTGGAGATTCATGGAGATTCATGGAGGAGATTCATGGAGATTCATGGATATTCATGGAGATACATGGAGGTTCATGGAGGACATTCATGGACATTCATGGAGATTCTTGGAAATTCATGGAGATTCATGGAGATTCATGGAGATTCGTGGAGATTCATGGAGATTCATGGAGATTCATGGAGATTCATGGAGGAGATTCATGGAGATTCATGGAGATTCATGGAGGAGGTTGATGGAGATTCATGGAGATTCATGGAGATTCATGGAGATTCAGGGAGGAGATTCATGGAGATTCATGGAGATTCATGGAGGAGGTTGATGGAGATTCATGGATATTCATGGAGATTCATGGAGATTCATGGAGGAGATTCATGGACATTCATGGAGATTCTTGGAAATTCATGGAGATTCATGGAGATTCATGGAGGACATTCATGGAGATTCATGGAGATTCATGGAGATTCATACAGGAGGTCATGGAGATTCATGGAGATTCATGGAGATTCATGGAGATTCATGGAGATTCATGGAGGAGATTCTTGGAGATTCATGGAGATTCATCGAGGACATTCATGGAGATTCTTGGAGATTCATGTAGATTCATGGAGATACATGGAGATTCATGGAGATTCATGGAGATTCATGGATATTCATGGAGATTCATGGAGATTCATGGAGGAGGTTCATGGAGATTCATGGAGATTCATGGAGATGCATGGAGATTCATGGAGATTCATGGAAGAGGTTCATGGAGATTCATGGAGATTCATGGAGATGCATGGAGATTCATGGAAATTCATGGAGATTCATCGAGATTCATGGAGATTCATGGAGGATATTCATGGAAATTCATGGAGATTCATAGAGATTCATGGATCAGGAGATTCATGAAGATTCATGGAGATTCATCGAGGAGATTCATGGAGATTCATGGAGATTCATGGAGATTCATGGAGATTCATGCAGGAGATTCATGGACATTCATGGAGATTCATGGAGATTCATGGAGATTCATGCAGGAGATTCATGGACATTCATGGAGATTCATGGAGATTCATGGAGGATATTCATGGAGATTCATGGAGATTCATAGAGGTTCATGGATCAGGAGATTCATGAAGATTCATGGAGATTCATCGAGTTGATTATTGGAGATTCATGGAGATTCATGGAGATTCATGGAGGTGATTCATGGAGATTCATGGAGGAGATTCATGGAGATTCATGGAGGAGGTTGATGGAGATTCATGGAGATTCATGGAGATGCATGGAGATTCATGGAGATTCATGGAGGAGATTCATGGAGATTCATGGAGATTCATGGAGGAGGTTGATGGAGATTCATGGAGGAGGTTGATGGAGATGCATGGAGATTCATGGAGATACATTGAGATTCATGGAGATTCATGGAGGAGATTCTTGGAGATTCATGGAGATTCATGGAGGAGATTCATGGAGATTCATGCAGGAGATTCATGTACATTCATGGAGATTCATGGAGATTCATGGAGTTTCATGCAGGAGACTCATGGACATTCATGGAGATTCATGGAGATTCATGGAGGATATTCATGGAGACTCATGGAGATTCATAGAGGTTCATGTATCAGGAGATTCATGAAGATTCATGGAGATTCATCGAGGAGATTCATGGAGATTCATGGAGATTCATGGAGGTTATTCATGGAGATTCATGGAGATTCATGGAGATTCATGGATATTCATGGAGATTCATGGAGATTCATGGAGGAGGTTCATGGAGATTCATGGAGATTCATGGAGATGCATGGAGATTCATGGAGATTCATGGAGATTCATGGAGGAGATTCATGGAGATTCATGGAGGATATTCATGGAGATTCATGGAGATTCATAGAGGTTCATGGATCAGGAGATTCATGCAGATTCATGGAGATTCATCGAGGAGATTCATGGAGATTCATGAAGCTTCATGGGGATTCATGTAGATTCATGGAGATACATGGAGATTCATGGAGATTCATGGAGGAGATTCATGAAGATTCCTGGAGATTCCTGGAGATTCGTGGAGATTCATGGAGGAGATTCATGGAGATTCATGGATATTCATGGAGATACATGGAGGTTCATGGAGGACATTCATGGACATTCATGGAGATTCTTGGAAATTCATGGAGATTCATGGAGATTCATGGAGATTCATGGAGAATTATGGACATTCATGGAGATTCATGGAGATTCATGGAGGAGATTCATGGAGATTCTCGGAGGAGATTCATGGAGATTCATGGAGATTAATGGAGGTGATTCATGGAGATTCATGGAGGAGATTCATGGATATTCATGGATATTCATGGAGATTCATGGAGATTCATGGAGGAGATTCATGGACATTCATGGAGATTCTTGGAAATTCATGGAGATTCATGGAGATTCATGGAGGACATTCATGGAGATTCATGGAGATTCATGGAGATTCATACAGGAGGTCATGGAGATTCATGGAGATTCATGGAGATTCATGGAGATTCATGGAGATTCATGGAGGAGATTCTTGGAGATTCATGGAGATTCATCGAGGACATTCATGGAGATTCTTGGAGATTCATGTAGATTCATGGAGATACATGGAGATTCATGGAGATTCATGGAGATTCATGGATATTCATGGAGATTCATGGAGATTCATGGAGGAGGTTCATGGAGATTCATGGAGATTCATGGAGATGCATGGAGATTCATGGAGATTCATGGAGATTCATGGAGGAGATTCATGGAGATTCATGGAGGATATTCATGGAGATTCATGGAGATTCATAGAGATTCATGGATCAGGAGATTCATGCAGATTCATGGAGATTCATCGAGGAGATTCATGGAGATTCATGAAGATTCATGGGGATTCATGTAGATTCATGGAGATACATGGAGATTCATGGAGATTCATGGAGGAGATTCATGAAGATTCCTGGAGATTCCTGGAGATTCATGGAGATTCATGGAGGAGATTCATGGAGATTCATGGATATTCATGGAGATACATGGAGGTTCATGGAGGACATTCATGGACATTCATGGAGATTCTTGGAAATTCATGGAGATTCATGGAGATTCATGGAGATTCGTGGAGATTCATGGAGATTCATGGAGATTCATGGAGATTCATGGAGGAGATTCATGGAGATTCATGGAGATTCATGGAGGAGGTTGATGGAGATTCATGGAGATTCATGGAGATTCATGGAGATTCAGGGAGGAGATTCATGGAGATTCATGGAGATTCATGGAGGAGGTTGATGGAGATTCATGGAGATTCATGGAGATGCATGGAGATTCATGGAGATACATTGAGATTCATGGAGATTCATGGAGATTCATGGAGGAGATTCTTTGTAGATTCATGGAGATTCATGGAGGAGATTCATGGAGATTCATGGAGATTCATGGAGATGCATGGAGATTCATGGAGATTCATGGAGGAGATTCTTGGAGATTCATGGAGATTCATGGAGGAGATTCATGGAGATTCATGGAGATTCATGGAGATGCATGGAGATTCATGGAGATTCATGGAGATTCATACAGGAGGTCATGGAGATTCATGGAGATTCATGGAGGAGATTCTTGGAGATTCATGGAGATTCATGGAGATTCATGGAGGTGATTCATGGAGATTCATGGAGGAGATTCATGGATATTCATGGATATTCATGGAGATTCATGGAGACTCATGGAGATTCATGGAGATTCATGGAGGACATTCATGGAGATTCATGGAGGATATTCATGGAGATTCATGGAGATTCATAGAGGTTCATGGATCAGGAGATTCATGAAGATTCATGGAGATTCATCGAGTTGATTATTGGAGATTCATGGAGATTCATGGAGATTCATGGAGGTGATTCATGGAGATTCATGGAGGAGATTCATGGAGATTCATGGAGGAGGTTGATGGAGATTCATGGAGATTCATGGAGATGCATGGAGATTCATGGAGATTCATGGAGGAGATTCATGGAGATTCATGGAGATTCATGGAGGAGGTTGATGGAGATTCATGGAGGAGGTTGATGGAGATGCATGGAGATTCATGGAGATACATTGAGATTCATGGAGATTCATGGAGGAGATTCTTGGAGATTCATGGAGATTCATGGAGGAGATTCATGGAGATTCATGCAGGAGATTCATGTACATTCATGGAGATTCATGGAGATTCATGGAGTTTCATGCAGGAGACTCATGGACATTCATGGAGATTCATGGAGATTCATGGAGGATATTCATGGAGACTCATGGAGATTCATAGAGGTTCATGTATCAGGAGATTCATGAAGATTCATGGAGATTCATCGAGGAGATTCATGGAGATTCATGGAGATTCATGGAGGTTATTCATGGAGATTCATGGAGATTCATGGAGATTCATGGATATTCATGGAGATTCATGGAGATTCATGGAGGAGGTTCATGGAGATTCATGGAGATTCATGGAGATGCATGGAGATTCATGGAGATTCATGGAGATTCATGGAGGAGATTCATGGAGATTCATGGAGGATATTCATGGAGATTCATGGAGATTCATAGAGGTTCATGGATCAGGAGATTCATGCAGATTCATGGAGATTCATCGAGGAGATTCATGGAGATTCATGAAGCTTCATGGGGATTCATGTAGATTCATGGAGATACATGGAGATTCATGGAGATTCATGGAGGAGATTCATGAAGATTCCTGGAGATTCCTGGAGATTCGTGGAGATTCATGGAGGAGATTCATGGAGATTCATGGATATTCATGGAGATACATGGAGGTTCATGGAGGACATTCATGGACATTCATGGAGATTCTTGGAAATTCATGGAGATTCATGGAGATTCATGGAGATTCATGGAGAATTATGGACATTCATGGAGATTCATGGAGATTCATGGAGGAGATTCATGGAGATTCTCGGAGGAGATTCATGGAGATTCATGGAGATTAATGGAGGTGATTCATGGAGATTCATGGAGGAGATTCATGGATATTCATGGATATTCATGGAGATTCATGGAGATTCATGGAGGAGATTCATGGACATTCATGGAGATTCTTGGAAATTCATGGAGATTCATGGAGATTCATGGAGGACATTCATGGAGATTCATGGAGATTCATGGAGATTCATACAGGAGGTCATGGAGATTCATGGAGATTCATGGAGATTCATGGAGATTCATGGAGATTCATGGAGGAGATTCTTGGAGATTCATGGAGATTCATCGAGGACATTCATGGAGATTCTTGGAGATTCATGTAGATTCATGGAGATACATGGAGATTCATGGAGATTCATGGAGATTCATGGATATTCATGGAGATTCATGGAGATTCATGGAGGAGGTTCATGGAGATTCATGGAGATTCATGGAGATGCATGGAGATTCATGGAGATTCATGGAGATTCATGGAGGAGATTCATGGAGATTCATGGAGGATATTCATGGAGATTCATGGAGATTCATAGAGATTCATGGATCAGGAGATTCATGCAGATTCATGGAGATTCATCGAGGAGATTCATGGAGATTCATGAAGATTCATGGGGATTCATGTAGATTCATGGAGATACATGGAGATTCATGGAGATTCATGGAGGAGATTCATGAAGATTCCTGGAGATTCCTGGAGATTCATGGAGATTCATGGAGGAGATTCATGGAGATTCATGGATATTCATGGAGATACATGGAGGTTCATGGAGGACATTCATGGACATTCATGGAGATTCTTGGAAATTCATGGAGATTCATGGAGATTCATGGAGATTCGTGGAGATTCATGGAGATTCATGGAGATTCATGGAGATTCATGGAGGAGATTCATGGAGATTCATGGAGATTCATGGAGGAGGTTGATGGAGATTCATGGAGATTCATGGAGATTCATGGAGATTCAGGGAGGAGATTCATGGAGATTCATGGAGATTCATGGAGGAGGTTGATGGAGATTCATGGAGATTCATGGAGATGCATGGAGATTCATGGAGATACATTGAGATTCATGGAGATTCATGGAGATTCATGGAGGAGATTCTTTGTAGATTCATGGAGATTCATGGAGGAGATTCATGGAGATTCATGGAGATTCATGGAGATGCATGGAGATTCATGGAGATTCATGGAGGAGATTCTTGGAGATTCATGGAGATTCATGGAGGAGATTCATGGAGATTCATGGAGATTCATGGAGATGCATGGAGATTCATGGAGATTCATGGAGATTCATGGAGGACATTCATGGAGATTCATGGAGGATATTCATGGAGATTCATGGAGATTCATAGAGGTTCATGGATCAGGAGATTCATGAAGATTCATGGAGATTCATCGAGTTGATTATTGGAGATTCATGGAGATTCATGGAGATTCATGGAGGTGATTCATGGAGATTCATGGAGGAGATTCATGGAGATTCATGGAGGAGGTTGATGGAGATTCATGGAGATTCATGGAGATGCATGGAGATTCATGGAGATTCATGGAGGAGATTCATGGAGATTCATGGAGATTCATGGAGGAGGTTGATGGAGATTCATGGAGGAGGTTGATGGAGATGCATGGAGATTCATGGAGATACATTGAGATTCATGGAGATTCATGGAGGAGATTCTTGGAGATTCATGGAGATTCATGGAGGAGATTCATGGAGATTCATGCAGGAGATTCATGTACATTCATGGAGATTCATGGAGATTCATGGAGTTTCATGCAGGAGACTCATGGACATTCATGGAGATTCATGGAGATTCATGGAGGATATTCATGGAGACTCATGGAGATTCATAGAGGTTCATGTATCAGGAGATTCATGAATATTCATGGAGATTCATCGAGGAGATTCATGGAGATTCATCGAGGAGATTCATGGAGATTCATGGAGATTCATGGAGGTTATTCATGGAGATTCATGGAGGAGATTAATGGAGATTCATGGAGGAAGTTGATGGAGATTCATGGAGATTCATGGAGATGCATGGAGATTCATGGAGATTCATGGAGATTCATGGAGGTGATTCATGGAGATTCATGGAGGAGATTCATGGATATTCATGGATATTCATGGAGATTCATGGAGATTCATGGAGGAGATTCATGGACATTCATGGAGATTCATGGAGGACATTCATGGAGATTCATGGAGATTCATACAGGAGGTCATGGAGATTTATGGAGATTCATGGAGATTCATGGAGATTCATGGAGGAGATTCTTGGAGATTCATGGAGATTCATGGAGATTCACGGAGATTCATGGAGATTTATGGAGATTCATGGAGATTCAAGGAGATTCATGGAGAGTCATGGAGATTCATGGACATTCATGGAGATTCATGGAGATTCATGCAGGTGATTCATGGAGATTCATAGAGGAGATTCATGGATATTCATGGATATTCATGGAGATTCATGGAGATTCATGGAGGAGATTCATGGACATTCATGGAGATTCTTGGAAATTCATGGAGATTCATGGAGATTCATGGAGGACATTCATGGAGATTCATGGAGATTCATGGAGATTCATACAGGAGGTCATGGAGATTCATGGAGATTCATGGAGATTCATGGAGATTCATGGAGATTCATGGAGGAGATTCTTGGAGATTCATGGAGATTCATCGAGGACATTCATGGAGATTCATGGAGATTCATGTAGATTCATGGAGATACATGGAGATTCATGGAGATTCATGGAGATTCATGGATATTCATGGAGATTCATGGAGATTCATGGAGGAGGTTCATGGAGATTCATGGAGATTCATGGAGATGCATGGAGATTCATGGAGATTCATGGAGATTCATGGAGGAGATTCATGGAGATTCATGGAGGATATTCATGGAGATTCATGGAGATTCATAGAGGTTCATGGATCAGGAGATTCATGCAGATTCATGGAGATTCATCGAGGAGATTCATGGAGATTCATGAAGCTTCATGGGGATTCATGTAGATTCATGGAGATACATGGAGATTCATGGAGATTCATGGAGGAGATTCATGAAGATTCCTGGAGATTCCTGGAGATTCGTGGAGATTCATGGAGGAGATTCATGGAGATTCATGGATATTCATGGAGATACATGGAGGTTCATGGAGGACATTCATGGACATTCATGGAGATTCTTGGAAATTCATGGAGATTCATGGAGATTCATGGAGATTCATGGAGAATTATGGACATTCATGGAGATTCATGGAGATTCATGGAGGAGATTCATGGAGATTCTCGGAGGAGATTCATGGAGATTCATGGAGATTAATGGAGGTGATTCATGGAGATTCATGGAGGAGATTCATGGATATTCATGGATATTCATGGAGATTCATGGAGATTCATGGAGGAGATTCATGGACATTCATGGAGATTCTTGGAAATTCATGGAGATTCATGGAGATTCATGGAGGACATTCATGGAGATTCATGGAGATTCATGGAGATTCATACAGGAGGTCATGGAGATTCATGGAGATTCATGGAGATTCATGGAGATTCATGGAGATTCATGGAGGAGATTCTTGGAGATTCATGGAGATTCATCGAGGACATTCATGGAGATTCTTGGAGATTCATGTAGATTCATGGAGATACATGGAGATTCATGGAGATTCATGGAGATTCATGGATATTCATGGAGATTCATGGAGATTCATGGAGGAGGTTCATGGAGATTCATGGAGATTCATGGAGATGCATGGAGATTCATGGAGATTCATGGAGATTCATGGAGGAGATTCATGGAGATTCATGGAGGATATTCATGGAGATTCATGGAGATTCATAGAGATTCATGGATCAGGAGATTCATGCAGATTCATGGAGATTCATCGAGGAGATTCATGGAGATTCATGAAGATTCATGGGGATTCATGTAGATTCATGGAGATACATGGAGATTCATGGAGATTCATGGAGGAGATTCATGAAGATTCCTGGAGATTCCTGGAGATTCATGGAGATTCATGGAGGAGATTCATGGAGATTCATGGATATTCATGGAGATACATGGAGGTTCATGGAGGACATTCATGGACATTCATGGAGATTCTTGGAAATTCATGGAGATTCATGGAGATTCATGGAGATTCGTGGAGATTCATGGAGATTCATGGAGATTCATGGAGATTCATGGAGGAGATTCATGGAGATTCATGGAGATTCATGGAGGAGGTTGATGGAGATTCATGGAGATTCATGGAGATTCATGGAGATTCAGGGAGGAGATTCATGGAGATTCATGGAGATTCATGGAGGAGGTTGATGGAGATTCATGGAGATTCATGGAGATGCATGGAGATTCATGGAGATACATTGAGATTCATGGAGATTCATGGAGATTCATGGAGGAGATTCTTTGTAGATTCATGGAGATTCATGGAGGAGATTCATGGAGATTCATGGAGATTCATGGAGATGCATGGAGATTCATGGAGATTCATGGAGGAGATTCTTGGAGATTCATGGAGATTCATGGAGGAGATTCATGGAGATTCATGGAGATTCATGGAGATGCATGGAGATTCATGGAGATTCATGGAGATTCATACAGGAGGTCATGGAGATTCATGGAGATTCATGGAGGAGATTCTTGGAGATTCATGGAGATTCATGGAGATTCATGGAGGTGATTCATGGAGATTCATGGAGGAGATTCATGGATATTCATGGATATTCATGGAGATTCATGGAGACTCATGGAGATTCATGGAGATTCATGGAGGACATTCATGGAGATTCATGGAGGATATTCATGGAGATTCATGGAGATTCATAGAGGTTCATGGATCAGGAGATTCATGCAGATTCATGGAGATTCATCGAGGAGATTCATGGAGATTCATGGAGATTCATGGGGATTCATGTAGATTCATGGAGATACATGGAGATTCATGGAGATTCATGGAGCTTCATGGAGGAGATTCATGAAGATTCCTGGAGATTCCTGGAGATTCATGGAGATTCATGGAGGAGATTCATGCAGATTCATGGATATTAATGGAGATACATGGAGGTTCATGGAGGACATTCATGGGCATTCATGGAGATTCTTGGAAATTCATGGAGATTCATGGAGATTCATGGAGATTCATGGAGAATTATGGACATTCATGGAGATTCATGGAGATTCATGGAGGAGATTCATGGAGATTCTCGGAGGAGATTCATGGAGATCTATGGAGATTCATGGAGGAGATTCATGGAGATTCATGGATATTCATGGAGATACATGGAGGTTCATGGAGGACATTCATGGACATTCATGGAGATTCTTGGAAATTCATGGAGATTCATGGAGATTCATGGAGATTCATGGAGAATTATGGACATTCATGGAGATTCATGGAGATTCATGGAGGAGATTCATGGAGATTCTCGGAGGAGATTCATGGAGATTCATGGAGATTAATGGAGGTGATTCATGGAGATTCATGGAGATTCGTGGAGATTCATGGAGATTCATGGAGATTCATGGAGATTCATGGAGGAGATTCATGGAGATTCATGGAGATTCATGGAGGAGGTTGATGGAGATTCATGGAGATTCATGGAGATTCATGGAGATTCAGGGAGGAGATTCATGGAGATTCATGGAGATTCATGGAGGAGGTTGATGGAGATTCATGGAGATTCATGGAGATGCATGGAGATTCATGGAGATACATTGAGATTCATGGAGATTCATGGAGATTCATGGAGGAGATTCTTTGTAGATTCATGGAGATTCATGGAGGAGATTCATGGAGATTCATGGAGATTCATGGAGATGCATGGAGATTCATGGAGATTCATGGAGGAGATTCTTGGAGATTCATGGAGATTCATGGAGGAGATTCATGGAGATTCATGGAGATTCATGGAGATGCATGGAGATTCATGGAGATTCATGGAGATTCATACAGGAGGTCATGGAGATTCATGGAGATTCATGGAGATTCATGGAGATTCATGGAGATTCATGGAGATTCATGGAGGAGATTCTTGGAGATTCATGGAGATTCATGGAGGTGATTCATGGAGATTCATGGAGGAGATTCATGGATATTCATGGATATTCATGGAGATTCATGGAGACTCATGGAGATTCATGGAGATTCATGGAGGACATTCATGGAGATTCATGGAGGATATTCATGGAGATTCATGGAGATTCATAGAGGTTCATGGATCAGGAGATTCATGCAGATTCATGGAGATTCATCGAGGAGATTCATGGAGATTCATGGAGATTCATGGGGATTCATGTAGATTCATGGAGATACATGGAGATTCATGGAGATTCATGGAGCTTCATGGAGGAGATTCATGAAGATTCCTGGAGATTCCTGGAGATTCATGGAGATTCATAGAGGTTCATGGATCAGGAGATTCATGAAGATTCATGGAGATTCATCGAGGACATTCATGGAGATTCATGGAGATTCATGTAGATTCATGGAGATTCATGGAGATTCATGGAGAATTATGGACATTCATGGAGATTCATGGAGATTCATGGAGGAGATTCATGGAGATTCTCGGAGGAGATTCATGGAGATCCATGGAGATTCATGGAGATTCATGGAGATTCATGCAGATTCGTGGAGATTCATGGAGATTCATGGAGATTCATGGAGATTCATGGAGGAGATTCATGGAGATTCATGGAGATTCATGGAGGAGGTTGATGGAGATTCATGGAGATTCATGGAGATGCATGGAGATTCATGGAGATACATTGAGATTCATGGAGATTCATGGAGATTCATGGAGGAGATTCTTGGAGATTCATGGAGATTCATGGAGGAGATTCATGGAGATTCATGCAGGAGATTCATGTACATTCATGGAGATTCATGGAGATTCATGGAGATTCATGCAGGAGATTCATGGACATTCGTGGAGAATTATGGACATTCATGGAGATTCATGGAGATTCATGGAGGAGATTCATGGAGATTCTCGGAGGAGATTCATGGAGATCCATGGAGATTCATGGAGATTCATGGAGATTCATGGAGGAGGTTGATGGAGATTCATCGAGATTCATGGAGATGCATGGAGATTCATGGAGATACATTGAGATTCATGGAGATTCATGGAGATTCATGGAGGAGATTCTTGGAGATTCATGGAGATTCATGGAGGAGATTCATGGAGATTCATGCAGGAGATTCATGTACATTCATGGAGATTCATGGAGATTCATGGAGGATATTCATGGAGACTCATGGAGATTCATAGAGGTTCATGGATCAGGAGATTCATGAAGATTCATGGAGATTCATCGAGGAGATTCATGGAGATCCATGGAGATTCATGGAGATTCATGGAGATTCGTGGAGATTCATGGAGATTCATGGAGATTCATGGAGATTCATGGAGGAGATTCATGGAGATTCATGGAGATTCATAGAGGTTCATGGATCAGGAGATTCATGCAGATTCATGGAGATTCATCGAGGAGATTCATGGAGATTCATGGAGATTCATGGGGATTCATGTAGATTCATGGAGATTCATGGAGATTCATGGAGGAGATTCTTGGAGATTCATGGAGATTCATGGAGGAGATTCATGGAGATTCATGGAGATTCATGGAGATGCATGGAGATTCATGGAGATTCATGGAGATTCATACAGGAGGTCATGGAGATTCATGGAGATTCATGGAGATTCATGGAGATTCATGGAGATTCATGGAGATTCATGGAGGAGATTCTTGGAGATTCATGGAGATTCATGGAGGTGATTCATGGAGATTCATGGAGGAGATTCATGGATATTCATGGATATTCATGGAGATTCATGGAGACTCATGGAGATTCATGGAGATTCATGGAGGACATTCATGGAGATTCATGGAGGATATTCATGGAGATTCATGGAGATTCATAGAGGTTCATGGATCAGGAGATTCATGCAGATTCATGGAGATTCATCGAGGAGATTCATGGAGATTCATGGAGATTCATGGGGATTCATGTAGATTCATGGAGATACATGGAGATTCATGGAGATTCATGGAGCTTCATGGAGGAGATTCATGAAGATTCCTGGAGATTCCTGGAGATTCATGGAGATTCATGGAGGAGATTCATGGAGATTCATGGATATTCATGGAGATACATGGAGGTTCATGGAGGACATTCATGGACATTCATGGAGATTCTTGGAAATTCATGGAGATTCATGGAGATTCATGGAGATTCGTGGAGATTCATGGAGATTCATGGAGATTCATGGAGATTCATGGAGGAGATTCATGGAGATTCATGGAGATTCATGGAGGAGGTTGATGGAGATTCATGGAGATTCATGGAGATTCATGGAGATTCAGGGAGGAGATTCATGGAGATTCATGGAGATTCATGGAGGAGGTTGATGGAGATTCATGGAGATTCATGGAGATGCATGGAGATTCATGGAGATACATTGAGATTCATGGAGATTCATGGAGATTCATGGAGGAGATTCTTTGTAGATTCATGGAGATTCATGGAGGAGATTCATGGAGATTCATGGAGATTCATGGAGATGCATGGAGATTCATGGAGATTCATGGAGGAGATTCTTGGAGATTCATGGAGATTCATGGAGGAGATTCATGGAGATTCATGGAGATTCATGGAGATGCATGGAGATTCATGGAGATTCATGGAGATTCATACAGGAGGTCATGGAGATTCATGGAGATTCATGGAGGAGATTCTTGGAGATTCATGGAGATTCATGGAGATTCATGGAGGTGATTCATGGAGATTCATGGAGGAGATTCATGGATATTCATGGATATTCATGGAGATTCATGGAGACTCATGGAGATTCATGGAGATTCATGGAGGACATTCATGGAGATTCATGGAGGATATTCATGGAGATTCATGGAGATTCATAGAGGTTCATGGATCAGGAGATTCATGAAGATTCATGGAGATTCATCGAGTTGATTATTGGAGATTCATGGAGATTCATGGAGATTCATGGAGGTGATTCATGGAGATTCATGGAGGAGATTCATGGAGATTCATGGAGGAGGTTGATGGAGATTCATGGAGATTCATGGAGATGCATGGAGATTCATGGAGATTCATGGAGGAGATTCATGGAGATTCATGGAGATTCATGGAGGAGGTTGATGGAGATTCATGGAGGAGGTTGATGGAGATGCATGGAGATTCATGGAGATACATTGAGATTCATGGAGATTCATGGAGGAGATTCTTGGAGATTCATGGAGATTCATGGAGGAGATTCATGGAGATTCATGCAGGAGATTCATGTACATTCATGGAGATTCATGGAGATTCATGGAGTTTCATGCAGGAGACTCATGGACATTCATGGAGATTCATGGAGATTCATGGAGGATATTCATGGAGACTCATGGAGATTCATAGAGGTTCATGTATCAGGAGATTCATGAAGATTCATGGAGATTCATCGAGGAGATTCATGGAGATTCATGGAGATTCATGGAGGTTATTCATGGAGATTCATGGAGATTCATGGAGATTCATGGATATTCATGGAGATTCATGGAGATTCATGGAGGAGGTTCATGGAGATTCATGGAGATTCATGGAGATGCATGGAGATTCATGGAGATTCATGGAGATTCATGGAGGAGATTCATGGAGATTCATGGAGGATATTCATGGAGATTCATGGAGATTCATAGAGGTTCATGGATCAGGAGATTCATGCAGATTCATGGAGATTCATCGAGGAGATTCATGGAGATTCATGAAGCTTCATGGGGATTCATGTAGATTCATGGAGATACATGGAGATTCATGGAGATTCATGGAGGAGATTCATGAAGATTCCTGGAGATTCCTGGAGATTCGTGGAGATTCATGGAGGAGATTCATGGAGATTCATGGATATTCATGGAGATACATGGAGGTTCATGGAGGACATTCATGGACATTCATGGAGATTCTTGGAAATTCATGGAGATTCATGGAGATTCATGGAGATTCATGGAGAATTATGGACATTCATGGAGATTCATGGAGATTCATGGAGGAGATTCATGGAGATTCTCGGAGGAGATTCATGGAGATTCATGGAGATTAATGGAGGTGATTCATGGAGATTCATGGAGGAGATTCATGGATATTCATGGATATTCATGGAGATTCATGGAGATTCATGGAGGAGATTCATGGACATTCATGGAGATTCTTGGAAATTCATGGAGATTCATGGAGATTCATGGAGGACATTCATGGAGATTCATGGAGATTCATGGAGATTCATACAGGAGGTCATGGAGATTCATGGAGATTCATTGAGATTCATGGAGATTCATGGAGATTCATGGAGGAGATTCTTGGAGATTCATGGAGATTCATCGAGGACATTCATGGAGATTCTTGGAGATTCATGTAGATTCATGGAGATACATGGAGATTCATGGAGATTCATGGAGATTCATGGATATTCATGGAGATTCATGGAGATTCATGGAGGAGGTTCATGGAGATTCATGGAGATTCATGGAGATGCATGGAGATTCATGGAGATTCATGGAGATTCATGGAGGAGATTCATGGAGATTCATGGAGGATATTCATGGAGATTCATGGAGATTCATAGAGATTCATGGATCAGGAGATTCATGCAGATTCATGGAGATTCATCGAGGAGATTCATGGAGATTCATGAAGATTCATGGGGATTCATGTAGATTCATGGAGATACATGGAGATTCATGGAGATTCATGGAGGAGATTCATGAAGATTCCTGGAGATTCCTGGAGATTCATGGAGATTCATGGAGGAGATTCATGGAGATTCATGGATATTCATGGAGATACATGGAGGTTCATGGAGGACATTCATGGACATTCATGGAGATTCTTGGAAATTCATGGAGATTCATGGAGATTCATGGAGATTCGTGGAGATTCATGGAGATTCATGGAGATTCATGGAGATTCATGGAGGAGATTCATGGAGATTCATGGAGATTCATGGAGGAGGTTGATGGAGATTCATGGAGATTCATGGAGATTCATGGAGATTCAGGGAGGAGATTCATGGAGATTCATGGAGATTCATGGAGGAGGTTGATGGAGATTCATGGAGATTCATGGAGATGCATGGAGATTCATGGAGATACATTGAGATTCATGGAGATTCATGGAGATTCATGGAGGAGATTCTTTGTAGATTCATGGAGATTCATGGAGGAGATTCATGGAGATTCATGGAGATTCATGGAGATGCATGGAGATTCATGGAGATTCATGGAGGAGATTCTTGGAGATTCATGGAGATTCATGGAGGAGATTCATGGAGATTCATGGAGATTCATGGAGATGCATGGAGATTCATGGAGATTCATGGAGATTCATACAGGAGGTCATGGAGATTCATGGAGATTCATGGAGGAGATTCTTGGAGATTCATGGAGATTCATGGAGATTCATGGAGGTGATTCATGGAGATTCATGGAGGAGATTCATGGATATTCATGGATATTCATGGAGATTCATGGAGACTCATGGAGATTCATGGAGATTCATGGAGGACATTCATGGAGATTCATGGAGGATATTCATGGAGATTCATGGAGATTCATAGAGGTTCATGGATCAGGAGATTCATGAAGATTCATGGAGATTCATCGAGTTGATTATTGGAGATTCATGGAGATTCATGGAGATTCATGGAGGTGATTCATGGAGATTCATGGAGGAGATTCATGGAGATTCATGGAGGAGGTTGATGGAGATTCATGGAGATTCATGGAGATGCATGGAGATTCATGGAGATTCATGGAGGAGATTCATGGAGATTCATGGAGATTCATGGAGGAGGTTGATGGAGATTCATGGAGGAGGTTGATGGAGATGCATGGAGATTCATGGAGATACATTGAGATTCATGGAGATTCATGGAGGAGATTCTTGGAGATTCATGGAGATTCATGGAGGAGATTCATGGAGATTCATGCAGGAGATTCATGTACATTCATGGAGATTCATGGAGATTCATGGAGTTTCATGCAGGAGACTCATGGACATTCATGGAGATTCATGGAGATTCATGGAGGATATTCATGGAGACTCATGGAGATTCATAGAGGTTCATGTATCAGGAGATTCATGAAGATTCATGGAGATTCATCGAGGAGATTCATGGAGATTCATGGAGATTCATGGAGGTTATTCATGGAGATTCATGGAGGAGATTAATGGAGATTCATGGAGGAAGTTGATGGAGATTCATGGAGATTCATGGAGATGCATGGAGATTCATGGAGATTCATGGAGATTCATGGAGGTGATTCATGGAGGTGATTCATGGAGATTCATGGAGGAGATTCATGGATATTCATGGATATTCATGGAGATTCATGGAGATTCATGGAGGAGATTCATGGACATTCATGGAGATTCATGGAGGACATTCATGGAGATTCATGGAGATTCATACAGGAGGTCATGGAGATTTATGGAGATTCATGGAGATTCATGGAGATTCATGGAGGAGATTCTTGGAGATTCATGGAGATTCATGGAGATTCACGGAGATTCATGGAGATTTATGGAGATTCATGGAGATTCAAGGAGATTCATGGAGAGTCATGGAGATTCATGGACATTCATGGAGATTCATGGAGATTCATGCAGGTGATTCATGGAGATTCATAGAGGAGATTCATGGATATTCATGGATATTCATGGAGATTCATGGAGATTCATGGAGGAGATTCATGGACATTCATGGAGATTCTTGGAAATTCATGGAGATTCATGGAGATTCATGGAGGACATTCATGGAGATTCATGGAGATTCATGGAGATTCATACAGGAGGTCATGGAGATTCATGGAGATTCATGGAGATTCATGGAGATTCATGGAGATTCATGGAGGAGATTCTTGGAGATTCATGGAGATTCATCGAGGACATTCATGGAGATTCATGGAGATTCATGTAGATTCATGGAGATACATGGAGATTCATGGAGATTCATGGAGATTCATGGATATTCATGGAGATTCATGGAGATTCATGGAGGAGGTTCATGGAGATTCATGGAGATTCATGGAGATGCATGGAGATTCATGGAGATTCATGGAGATTCATGGAGGAGATTCATGGAGATTCATGGAGGATATTCATGGAGATTCATGGAGATTCATAGAGGTTCATGGATCAGGAGATTCATGCAGATTCATGGAGATTCATCGAGGAGATTCATGGAGATTCATGAAGCTTCATGGGGATTCATGTAGATTCATGGAGATACATGGAGATTCATGGAGATTCATGGAGGAGATTCATGAAGATTCCTGGAGATTCCTGGAGATTCGTGGAGATTCATGGAGGAGATTCATGGAGATTCATGGATATTCATGGAGATACATGGAGGTTCATGGAGGACATTCATGGACATTCATGGAGATTCTTGGAAATTCATGGAGATTCATGGAGATTCATGGAGATTCATGGAGAATTATGGACATTCATGGAGATTCATGGAGATTCATGGAGGAGATTCATGGAGATTCTCGGAGGAGATTCATGGAGATTCATGGAGATTAATGGAGGTGATTCATGGAGATTCATGGAGGAGATTCATGGATATTCATGGATATTCATGGAGATTCATGGAGATTCATGGAGGAGATTCATGGACATTCATGGAGATTCTTGGAAATTCATGGAGATTCATGGAGATTCATGGAGGACATTCATGGAGATTCATGGAGATTCATGGAGATTCATACAGGAGGTCATGGAGATTCATGGAGATTCATGGAGATTCATGGAGATTCATGGAGATTCATGGAGGAGATTCTTGGAGATTCATGGAGATTCATCGAGGACATTCATGGAGATTCTTGGAGATTCATGTAGATTCATGGAGATACATGGAGATTCATGGAGATTCATGGAGATTCATGGATATTCATGGAGATTCATGGAGATTCATGGAGGAGGTTCATGGAGATTCATGGAGATTCATGGAGATGCATGGAGATTCATGGAGATTCATGGAGATTCATGGAGGAGATTCATGGAGATTCATGGAGGATATTCATGGAGATTCATGGAGATTCATAGAGATTCATGGATCAGGAGATTCATGCAGATTCATGGAGATTCATCGAGGAGATTCATGGAGATTCATGAAGATTCATGGGGATTCATGTAGATTCATGGAGATACATGGAGATTCATGGAGATTCATGGAGGAGATTCATGAAGATTCCTGGAGATTCCTGGAGATTCATGGAGATTCATGGAGGAGATTCATGGAGATTCATGGATATTCATGGAGATACATGGAGGTTCATGGAGGACATTCATGGACATTCATGGAGATTCTTGGAAATTCATGGAGATTCATGGAGATTCATGGAGATTCGTGGAGATTCATGGAGATTCATGGAGATTCATGGAGATTCATGGAGGAGATTCATGGAGATTCATGGAGATTCATGGAGGAGGTTGATGGAGATTCATGGAGATTCATGGAGATTCATGGAGATTCAGGGAGGAGATTCATGGAGATTCATGGAGATTCATGGAGGAGGTTGATGGAGATTCATGGAGATTCATGGAGATGCATGGAGATTCATGGAGATACATTGAGATTCATGGAGATTCATGGAGATTCATGGAGGAGATTCTTTGTAGATTCATGGAGATTCATGGAGGAGATTCATGGAGATTCATGGAGATTCATGGAGATGCATGGAGATTCATGGAGATTCATGGAGGAGATTCTTGGAGATTCATGGAGATTCATGGAGGAGATTCATGGAGATTCATGGAGATTCATGGAGATGCATGGAGATTCATGGAGATTCATGGAGATTCATACAGGAGGTCATGGAGATTCATGGAGATTCATGGAGGAGATTCTTGGAGATTCATGGAGATTCATGGAGATTCATGGAGGTGATTCATGGAGATTCATGGAGGAGATTCATGGATATTCATGGATATTCATGGAGATTCATGGAGACTCATGGAGATTCATGGAGATTCATGGAGGACATTCATGGAGATTCATGGAGGATATTCATGGAGATTCATGGAGATTCATAGAGGTTCATGGATCAGGAGATTCATGCAGATTCATGGAGATTCATCGAGGAGATTCATGGAGATTCATGGAGATTCATGGGGATTCATGTAGATTCATGGAGATACATGGAGATTCATGGAGATTCATGGAGCTTCATGGAGGAGATTCATGAAGATTCCTGGAGATTCCTGGAGATTCATGGAGATTCATGGAGGAGATTCATGCAGATTCATGGATATTAATGGAGATACATGGAGGTTCATGGAGGACATTCATGGGCATTCATGGAGATTCTTGGAAATTCATGGAGATTCATGGAGATTCATGGAGATTCATGGAGAATTATGGACATTCATGGAGATTCATGGAGATTCATGGAGGAGATTCATGGAGATTCTCGGAGGAGATTCATGGAGATCTATGGAGATTCATGGAGGAGATTCATGGAGATTCATGGATATTCATGGAGATACATGGAGGTTCATGGAGGACATTCATGGACATTCATGGAGATTCTTGGAAATTCATGGAGATTCATGGAGATTCATGGAGATTCATGGAGAATTATGGACATTCATGGAGATTCATGGAGATTCATGGAGGAGATTCATGGAGATTCTCGGAGGAGATTCATGGAGATTCATGGAGATTAATGGAGGTGATTCATGGAGATTCATGGAGGAGATTCATGGATATTCATGGATATTCATGGAGATTCATGGAGATTCATGGAGGATATTCATGGAGATTCATGGAGATTCATAGAGATTCATGGATCAGGAGATTCATGCAGATTCATGGAGATTCATCGAGGAGATTCATGGAGATTCATGAAGATTCATGGGGATTCATGTAGATTCATGGAGATACATGGAGATTCATGGAGATTCATGGAGGAGATTCATGAAGATTCCTGGAGATTCCTGGAGATTCATGGAGATTCATGGAGGAGATTCATGGAGATTCATGGATATTCATGGAGATACATGGAGGTTCATGGAGGACATTCATGGACATTCATGGAGATTCTTGGAAATTCATGGAGATTCATGGAGATTCATGGAGATTCGTGGAGATTCATGGAGATTCATGGAGATTCATGGAGATTCATGGAGGAGATTCATGGAGATTCATGGAGATTCATGGAGGAGGTTGATGGAGATTCATGGAGATTCATGGAGATTCATGGAGATTCAGGGAGGAGATTCATGGAGATTCATGGAGATTCATGGAGGAGGTTGATGGAGATTCATGGAGATTCATGGAGATGCATGGAGATTCATGGAGATACATTGAGATTCATGGAGATTCATGGAGATTCATGGAGGAGATTCTTTGTAGATTCATGGAGATTCATGGAGGAGATTCATGGAGATTCATGGAGATTCATGGAGATGCATGGAGATTCATGGAGATTCATGGAGGAGATTCTTGGAGATTCATGGAGATTCATGGAGGAGATTCATGGAGATTCATGGAGATTCATGGAGATGCATGGAGATTCATGGAGATTCATGGAGATTCATACAGGAGGTCATGGAGATTCATGGAGATTCATGGAGATTCATGGAGATTCATGGAGATTCATGGAGATTCATGGAGGAGATTCTTGGAGATTCATGGAGATTCATGGAGGTGATTCATGGAGATTCATGGAGGAGATTCATGGATATTCATGGATATTCATGGAGATTCATGGAGACTCATGGAGATTCATGGAGATTCATGGAGGACATTCATGGAGATTCATGGAGGATATTCATGGAGATTCATGGAGATTCATAGAGGTTCATGGATCAGGAGATTCATGCAGATTCATGGAGATTCATCGAGGAGATTCATGGAGATTCATGGAGATTCATGGGGATTCATGTAGATTCATGGAGATACATGGAGATTCATGGAGATTCATGGAGCTTCATGGAGGAGATTCATGAAGATTCCTGGAGATTCCTGGAGATTCATGGAGATTCATGGAGGAGATTCATGCAGATTCATGGATATTAATGGAGATACATGGAGGTTCATGGAGGACATTCATGGGCATTCATGGAGATTCTTGGAAATTCATGGAGATTCATGGAGATTCATGGAGATTCATGGAGAATTATGGACATTCATGGAGATTCATGGAGATTCATGGAGGAGATTCATGGAGATTCTCGGAGGAGATTCATGGAGATCTATGGAGATTCATGGAGATTCATGGAGATTCGTGGAGATTCATGGAGATTCATGGAGATTCATGGAGATTCATGGAGGAGGTTGATGGAGATTCATGGAGATTCATGGAGATTCATGGAGATTCATGGAGGACATTCATGGAGATTCATGGAGATTCATAGAGGTTCATGGATCAGGAGATTCATGAAGATTCATGGAGATTCATCGAGGACATTCATGGAGATTCATGGAGATTCATGTAGATTCATGGAGATTCATGGAGATTCATGGAGAATTATGGACATTCATGGAGATTCATGGAGATTCATGGAGGAGATTCATGGAGATTCTCGGAGGAGATTCATGGAGATCCATGGAGATTCATGGAGATTCATGGAGATTCATGCAGATTCGTGGAGATTCATGGAGATTCATGGAGATTCATGGAGATTCATGGAGGAGATTCATGGAGATTCATGGAGATTCATGGAGGAGGTTGATGGAGATTCATGGAGATTCATGGAGATGCATGGAGATTCATGGAGATACATTGAGATTCATGGAGATTCATGGAGATTCATGGAGGAGATTCTTGGAGATTCATGGAGATTCATGGAGGAGATTCATGGAGATTCATGCAGGAGATTCATGTACATTCATGGAGATTCATGGAGATTCATGGAGATTCATGCAGGAGATTCATGGACATTCGTGGAGAATTATGGACATTCATGGAGATTCATGGAGATTCATGGAGGAGATTCATGGAGATTCTCGGAGGAGATTCATGGAGATCCATGGAGATTCATGGAGATTCATGGAGATTCATGGAGGAGGTTGATGGAGATTCATCGAGATTCATGGAGATGCATGGAGATTCATGGAGATACATTGAGATTCATGGAGATTCATGGAGATTCATGGAGGAGATTCTTGGAGATTCATGGAGATTCATGGAGGAGATTCATGGAGATTCATGCAGGAGATTCATGTACATTCATGGAGATTCATGGAGATTCATGGAGGATATTCATGGAGACTCATGGAGATTCATAGAGGTTCATGGATCAGGAGATTCATGAAGATTCATGGAGATTCATCGAGGAGATTCATGGAGATCCATGGAGATTCATGGAGATTCATGGAGATTCGTGGAGATTCATGGAGATTCATGGAGATTCATGGAGATTCATGGAGGAGATTCATGGAGATTCATGGAGATTCATAGAGGTTCATGGATCAGGAGATTCATGCAGATTCATGGAGATTCATCGAGGAGATTCATGGAGATTCATGGAGATTCATGGGGATTCATGTAGATTCATGGAGATTCATGGAGATTCATGGAGGAGATTCTTGGAGATTCATGGAGATTCATGGAGGAGATTCATGGAGATTCATGGAGATTCATGGAGATGCATGGAGATTCATGGAGATTCATGGAGATTCATACAGGAGGTCATGGAGATTCATGGAGATTCATGGAGATTCATGGAGATTCATGGAGATTCATGGAGATTCATGGAGGAGATTCTTGGAGATTCATGGAGATTCATGGAGGTGATTCATGGAGATTCATGGAGGAGATTCATGGATATTCATGGATATTCATGGAGATTCATGGAGACTCATGGAGATTCATGGAGATTCATGGAGGACATTCATGGAGATTCATGGAGGATATTCATGGAGATTCATGGAGATTCATAGAGGTTCATGGATCAGGAGATTCATGCAGATTCATGGAGATTCATCGAGGAGATTCATGGAGATTCATGGAGATTCATGGGGATTCATGTAGATTCATGGAGATACATGGAGATTCATGGAGATTCATGGAGCTTCATGGAGGAGATTCATGAAGATTCCTGGAGATTCCTGGAGATTCATGGAGATTCATGGAGGAGATTCATGCAGATTCATGGATATTAATGGAGATACATGGAGGTTCATGGAGGACATTCATGGGCATTCATGGAGATTCTTGGAAATTCATGGAGATTCATGGAGATTCATGGAGATTCATGGAGAATTATGGACATTCATGGAGATTCATGGAGATTCATGGAGGAGATTCATGGAGATTCTCGGAGGAGATTCATGGAGATCTATGGAGATTCATGGAGATTCATGGAGATTCGTGGAGATTCATGGAGATTCATGGAGATTCATGGAGATTCATGGAGGAGGTTGATGGAGATTCATGGAGATTCATGGAGATTCATGGAGATTCATGGAGGACATTCATGGAGATTCATGGAGATTCATAGAGGTTCATGGATCAGGAGATTCATGAAGATTCATGGAGATTCATCGAGGACATTCATGGAGATTCATGGAGATTCATGTAGATTCATGGAGATTCATGGAGATTCATGGAGAATTATGGACATTCATGGAGATTCATGGAGATTCATGGAGGAGATTCATGGAGATTCTCGGAGGAGATTCATGGAGATCCATGGAGATTCATGGAGATTCATGGAGATTCATGCAGATTCGTGGAGATTCATGGAGATTCATGGAGATTCATGGAGATTCATGGAGGAGATTCATGGAGATTCATGGAGATTCATGGAGGAGGTTGATGGAGATTCATGGAGATTCATGGAGATGCATGGAGATTCATGGAGATACATTGAGATTCATGGAGATTCATGGAGATTCATGGAGGAGATTCTTGGAGATTCATGGAGATTCATGGAGGAGATTCATGGAGATTCATGCAGGAGATTCATGTACATTCATGGAGATTCATGGAGATTCATGGAGATTCATGCAGGAGATTCATGGACATTCGTGGAGAATTATGGACATTCATGGAGATTCATGGAGATTCATGGAGGAGATTCATGGAGATTCTCGGAGGAGATTCATGGAGATCCATGGAGATTCATGGAGATTCATGGAGATTCATGGAGGAGGTTGATGGAGATTCATCGAGATTCATGGAGATGCATGGAGATTCATGGAGATACATTGAGATTCATGGAGATTCATGGAGATTCATGGAGGAGATTCTTGGAGATTCATGGAGATTCATGGAGGAGATTCATGGAGATTCATGCAGGAGATTCATGTACATTCATGGAGATTCATGGAGATTCATGGAGGATATTCATGGAGACTCATGGAGATTCATAGAGGTTCATGGATCAGGAGATTCATGAAGATTCATGGAGATTCATCGAGGAGATTCATGGAGATCCATGGAGATTCATGGAGATTCATGGAGATTCGTGGAGATTCATGGAGATTCATGGAGATTCATGGAGATTCATGGAGGAGATTCATGGAGATTCATGGAGATTCATAGAGGTTCATGGATCAGGAGATTCATGCAGATTCATGGAGATTCATCGAGGAGATTCATGGAGATTCATGGAGATTCATGGGGATTCATGTAGATTCATGGAGATACATGGAGATTCATGGAGATTCATGGAGCTTCATGGAGGAGATTCATGAAGATTCCTGGAGATTCCTGGAGATTCATGGAGATTCATGGAGGAGATTCATGCAGATTCATGGATATTAATGGAGATACATGGAGGTTCATGGAGGACATTCATGGGCATTCATGGAGATTCTTGGAAATTCATGGAGATTCATGGAGATTCATGGAGATTCATGGAGAATTATGGACATTCATGGAGATTCATGGAGATTCATGGAGGAGATTCATGGAGATTCTCGGAGGAGATTCATGGAGATCTATGGAGATTCATGGAGATTCATGGAGATTCGTGGAGATTCATGGAGATTCATGGAGATTCATGGAGATTCATGGAGGAGGTTGATGGAGATTCATGGAGATTCATGGAGATTCATGGAGATTCATGGAGGACATTCATGGAGATTCATGGAGATTCATAGAGGTTCATGGATCAGGAGATTCATGAAGATTCATGGAGATTCATCGAGGACATTCATGGAGATTCATGGAGATTCATGTAGATTCATGGAGATTCATGGAGATTCATGGAGAATTATGGACATTCATGGAGATTCATGGAGATTCATGGAGGAGATTCATGGAGATTCTCGGAGGAGATTCATGGAGATCCATGGAGATTCATGGAGATTCATGGAGATTCATGCAGATTCGTGGAGATTCATGGGGATTCATGGAGATTCATGGAGATTCATGGAGGAGATTCATGGAGATTCATGGAGATTCATGGAGGAGGTTGATGGAGATTCATGGAGATTCATGGAGATGCATGGAGATTCATGGAGATACATTGAGATTCATGGAGATTCATGGAGATTCATGGAGGAGATTCTTGGAGATTCATGGAGATTCATGGAGGAGATTCATGGAGATTCATGCAGGAGATTCATGTACATTCATGGAGATTCATGGAGATTCATGGAGATTCATGCAGGAGATTCATGGACATTCGTGGAGAATTATGGACATTCATGGAGATTCATGGAGATTCATGGAGGAGATTCATGGAGATTCTCGGAGGAGATTCATGGAGATCCATGGAGATTCATGGAGATTCATGGAGATTCATGGAGGAGGTTGATGGAGATTCATCGAGATTCATGGAGATGCATGGAGATTCATGGAGATACATTGAGATTCATGGAGATTCATGGAGATTCATGGAGGAGATTCTTGGAGATTCATGGAGATTCATGGAGGAGATTCATGGAGATTCATGCAGGAGATTCATGTACATTCATGGAGATTCATGGAGATTCATGGAGGATATTCATGGAGACTCATGGAGATTCATAGAGGTTCATGGATCAGGAGATTCATGAAGATTCATGGAGATTCATCGAGGAGATTCATGGAGATCCATGGAGATTCATGGAGATTCATGGAGATTCGTGGAGATTCATGGAGATTCATGGAGATTCATGGAGATTCATGGAGGAGATTCATGGAGATTCATGGAGATTCATAGAGGTTCATGGATCAGGAGATTCATGCAGATTCATGGAGATTCATCGAGGAGATTCATGGAGATTCATGGAGATTCATGGGGATTCATGTAGATTCATGGAGATACATGGAGATTCATGGAGATTCATGGAGCTTCATGGAGGAGATTCATGAAGATTCCTGGAGATTCCTGGAGATTCATGGAGATTCATGGAGGAGATTCATGCAGATTCATGGATATTAATGGAGATACATGGAGGTTCATGGAGGACATTCATGGGCATTCATGGAGATTCTTGGAAATTCATGGAGATTCATGGAGATTCATGGAGATTCATGGAGAATTATGGACATTCATGGAGATTCATGGAGATTCATGGAGGAGATTCATGGAGATTCTCGGAGGAGATTCATGGAGATCTATGGAGATTCATGGAGATTCATGGAGATTCGTGGAGATTCATGGAGATTCATGGAGATTCATGGAGATTCATGGAGGAGGTTGATGGAGATTCATGGAGATTCATGGAGATTCATGGAGATTCATGGAGGACATTCATGGAGATTCATGGAGATTCATAGAGGTTCATGGATCAGGAGATTCATGAAGATTCATGGAGATTCATCGAGGACATTCATGGAGATTCATGGAGATTCATGTAGATTCATGGAGATTCATGGAGATTCATGGAGAATTATGGACATTCATGGAGATTCATGGAGATTCATGGAGGAGATTCATGGAGATTCTCGGAGGAGATTCATGGAGATCCATGGAGATTCATGGAGATTCATGGAGATTCATGCAGATTCGTGGAGATTCATGGAGATTCATGGAGATTCATGGAGATTCATGGAGGAGATTCATGGAGATTCATGGAGATTCATGGAGGAGGTTGATGGAGATTCATGGAGATTCATGGAGATGCATGGAGATTCATGCAGATACATTGAGATTCATGGAGATTCATGGAGATTCATGGAGGAGATTCTTGGAGATTCATGGAGATTCATGGAGGAGATTCATGGAGATTCATGCAGGAGATTCATGTACATTCATGGAGATTCATGGAGATTCATGGAGATTCATGCAGGAGATTCATGGACATTCATGGAGAATTATGGACATTCATGGAGATTCATGGAGATTCATGGAGGAGATTCATGGAGATTCTCGGAGGAGATTCATGGAGATCCATGGAGATTCATGGAGATTCATGGAGATTCATGGAGGAGGTTGATGGAGATTCATCGAGATTCATGGAGATGCATGGAGATTCATGGAGATACATTGAGATTCATGGAGATTCATGGAGATTCATGGAGGAGATTCTTGGAGATTCATGGAGATTCATGGAGGAGATTCATGGAGATTCATGCAGGAGATTCATGTACATTCATGGAGATTCATGGAGATTCATGGAGGATATTCATGGAGACTCATGGAGATTCATAGAGGTTCATGGATCAGGAGATTCATGAAGATTCATGGAGATTCATCGAGGAGATTCATGGAGATCCATGGAGATTCATGGAGATTCATGGAGATTCGTGGAGATTCATGGAGATTCATGGAGATTCATGGAGATTCATGGAGGAGATTCATGGAGATTCATGGAGATTCATGGAGGAGGTTGATGGAGATTCATGGAGATTCATGGAGATGCATGGAGATTCATGGAGATACATTGAGATTCATGGAGATTCATGGAGATTCATGGAGGAGATTCTTGGAGATTCATGGAGATTCATGGAGGAGATTCATGGAGATTCATGGAGATTCATGGAGGAGGTTGATGGAGATTCATGGAGATTCATGGAGATGCATGGAGATTCATGGAGATTCATGGAGATTCATGGAGATTCATGGAGATTCATGGAGATTCATGGAGATTCATGGAGGAGATTCTTGGAGATTCATGGAGATTCATGAAGGAGATTCATGGAGATTCATGGAGATTCATGGATATTCATCGAGATTCATGGAGATTTATGGAGATTCATGGAGATTCAAGGAGATTCATGGAGAGTCATGGAGATTCATGGACATTCATGGAGATTCATGGAGATTCATGGAGGTGATTCATGGAGATTCATGGAGGAGATTCATGGATATTCATGGATTTTCATGGAGATTCATGGAGGAGATTCATGGACATTCATGGAGATTCTTGGAAATTCATGGAGATTCATGGAGATACATGGAGATTCATGGAGATACATGGAGATTCATGGAAATTCATAGAGATTCATGGAGATTCATGGAGATTCATGGAGGATATTCATGGAAATTCATGGAGATTCATAGAGATTCATGGATCAGGAGATTCATGAAGATTCATGGAGATTCATCGAGGACATTCATGGAGATTCATGGAGATTCATGTAGATTCATGGAGATACATGGAGATTCATGGAGATTCATGGAGATTCATGGATATTCATGGCGATTCATGGAGATTCATGGAGGAGGTTCATGGAGATTCATGGAGATTCATGGAGATGCATGGAGATTCATGGAAATTCATGGAGATTCATGGAGATTCATGGAGATTCATGGAGGATATTCATGGAAATTCATGGAGATTCATAGAGATTCATGGATCAGGAGATTCATGAAGATTCATGGAGATTCATCGAGGAGATTCATAGAGATTCATGGAGATTCATGGAGATTCATGGAGATTCATGCAGGAGATTCATGGACATTCATGGAGATTCATGGAGATTCATGGAGATTCATGCAGGAGATTCATGGACATTCATGGAGATTCATGGAGATTCATGGAGGATATTCATGGAGATTCATGGAGATTCATAGAGGTTCATGGATCCGGAGATTCATGAAGATTCATGGAGATTCATCGAGTTGATTATTGGAGATTCATGGAGATTCATGGAGATTCATGGAGGTGATTCATGGAGATTCATGGAGGAGATTCATGGAGATTCATGGAGGAGGTTGATGGAGATTCATGGAGATTCATGGAGATGCATGGAGATTCATGGAGATTCATGGAGATTCATACAGGAGGTCATGGAGATTCATGGAGATTCATGGAGATTCATGGAGATTCATGGAGATTCATGGAGGAGATTCTTGGAGATTCATGGAGATTCATGGAGGAGATTCATGGAGATTCATCGAGATTCATGGAGATTCATGTAGATTCATGGAGATTCATGGAGATTCATGGAGAATTATGGACATTCATGGAGATTCATGGAGATTCATGGAGGAGATTCATGGAGATTCTCGGAGGAGATTCATGGAGATTCATACAGGAGGTCATGGAGATTCATGGAGATTCATGGAGATTCATGGAGATTCATGCAGGAGATTCATGGACATTCATGGAGATTCATGGAGATTCATGGAGGATATTCATGGAGACTCATGGAGATTCATAGAGGTTCATGGATCAGGAGATTCATGAAGATTCATGGAGATTCATCGAGGAGATTCATGGAGATTCATGGAGATTCATGGAGGTGATTCATGGAGATTCTCGGAGGAGGTTCATGGAGATCCATGGAGATTCATGGAGATTCATGGAGATTCGTGGAGATTCATGGAGATTCATGGAGATTCATGGAGATTCATGGAGGAGATTCATGGAGATTCATGGAGATTCATGGAGGAGGTTGATGGAGATTCATGGAGATTCATGGAGATGCATGGAGATTCATGGAGATACATTGAGATTCATGGAGATTCATGGAGATTCATGGAGGAGATTCTTGGAGATTCATGGAGATTCATGGAGGAGATTCATGGAGATTCATGGAGATTCATGGAGGAGGTTGATGGAGATTCATGGAGATTCATGGAGATGCATGGAGATTCATGGAGATTCATGGAGATTCATGGAGATTCATGGAGATTCATGGAGATTCATGGAGATTCATGGAGGAGATTCTTGGAGATTCATGGAGATTCATGAAGGAGATTCATGGAGATTCATGGAGATTCATGGATATTCATCGAGATTCATGGAGATTTATGGAGATTCATGGAGATTCAAGGAGATTCATGGAGAGTCATGGAGATTCATGGACATTCATGGAGATTCATGGAGATTCATGGAGGTGATTCATGGAGATTCATGGAGGAGATTCATGGATATTCATGGATTTTCATGGAGATTCATGGAGGAGATTCATGGACATTCATGGAGATTCTTGGAAATTCATGGAGATTCATGGAGATACATGGAGATTCATGGAGATACATGGAGATTCATGGAAATTCATAGAGATTCATGGAGATTCATGGAGATTCATGGAGGATATTCATGGAAATTCATGGAGATTCATAGAGATTCATGGATCAGGAGATTCATGAAGATTCATGGAGATTCATCGAGGACATTCATGGAGATTCATGGAGATTCATGTAGATTCATGGAGATACATGGAGATTCATGGAGATTCATGGAGATTCATGGATATTCATGGCGATTCATGGAGATTCATGGAGGAGGTTCATGGAGATTCATGGAGATTCATGGAGATGCATGGAGATTCATGGAAATTCATGGAGATTCATGGAGATTCATGGAGATTCATGGAGGATATTCATGGAAATTCATGGAGATTCATAGAGATTCATGGATCAGGAGATTCATGAAGATTCATGGAGATTCATCGAGGAGATTCATAGAGATTCATGGAGATTCATGGAGATTCATGGAGATTCATGCAGGAGATTCATGGACATTCATGGAGATTCATGGAGATTCATGGAGATTCATGCAGGAGATTCATGGAGATTCATGGAGGATATTCATGGAGATTCATGGAGATTCATAGAGGTTCATGGATCAGGAGATTCATGAAGATTCATGGAGATTCATCGAGTTGATTATTGGAGATTCATGGAGATTCATAGAGATTCATGGAGGTGATTCATGGAGATTCATGGAGGAGATTCATGGAGATTCATGGAGGAGGTTGATGGAGATTCATGGAGATTCATGGAGATGCATGGAGATTCATGGAGATTCATGGAGATTCATACAGGAGGTCATGGAGATTCATGGAGATTCATGGAGATTCATGGAGATTCATGGAGGAGATTCATGGAGATTCATGGAGGAGATTCTTGGAGATTCATGGGGATTCATGGAGGAGATTCATGGAGATTCATGCAGGAGATTCATGTACATTCATGGAGATTCATGGAGATTCATGGAGATTCATGCAGGAGATTCATGGACATTCATGGAGATTCATGGAGATTCATGGAGGATATTCATGGAGACTCATGGAGATTCAAGGAGATTCATGGAGAGTCATGGAGATTCATGGACATTCATGGAGATTCATGGAGATTCATGGAGGTGATTCATGGAGATTCATGGAGGAGATTCATGGATATTCATGGATATTCATGGAGATTCATGGAGATTCATGGAGGAGATTCATGGAGATTCATACAGGAACTCATGGAGATTCATGGAGATTCATGGAGATTCATGGAGATTCATGGAGGAGATTCTTGGAGATTAATGGAGATTCATGGAGATTCACGGAGATTCATGTAGATTCATGGAGATACATGGAGATTCATGGAGATTCATGGAGATTCATGGATATTCATGGCGATTCATGGAGATTCATGGAGGAGGTTCATGGAGATTCATGGAGATTCATGGCGATGCATGGAGATTCATGGAAATTCATGGAGATTCATGGAGATTCATGGAGGATATTCATGGAAATTCATGGAGATTCATAGAGATTCATGGATCAGGAGATTCATGAAGATTCATGGAGATTCATGCAGGAGATTCATGGACATTCATGGAGATTCATGGAGATTCATGGAGATTCATGCAGGAGATTCATGGAGATTCATGGAGGATATTCATGGAGATTCATGGAGATTCATAGAGGTTCATGGATCAGGAGATTCATGAAGATTCATGGAGATTCATCGAGGAGATTATTGGAGATTCATGGAGATTCATGGAGATTCATGGAGGTGATTCATGGAGATTCATGGAGGAGACTCATGGAGATTCATGGAGGAGGTTGATGGAGATTCATGGAGATTCATGGAGATGCATGGAGATTCATGGAGATTCATGGAGATTCATACAGGAGGTCATGGAGATTCATGGAGATTCATGGAGATTCATGGAGATTCATGGAGATTCATGGAGGAGATTCTTGGAGATTCATGGAGATTCATGGAGGAGATTCATGGAGATTCATCGAGATTCATGGAGATTCATGGAGATTCATGGAGATCCATGGAGATTCATGGAGATTCATGGAGATTCATGGAGATTCGTGGAGATTTATGGAGATTCATGGAGATTCATGGAGATTCATGGAGGAGATTCATGGAGATTCATGGAGATTCATGGAGGAGGTTGATGGAGATTCATGGAGATTCATGGAGATGCATGGAGATTCATGGAGATACATTGAGATTCATGGAGATTCATGGAGATTCATGGAGGAGATTCTTGGAGATTCATGAAGATTCATGGAGGAGATTCATGGAGATTCATGCAGGAGATTCATGTACATTCATGGAGATTCATGGAGATTCATGGAGATTCATGTAGGAGATTCATGGACATTCATGGAGAATTATGGACATTCATGGAGATTCATGGAGATACATGGAGGAGATTCATGGAGATTCTCGGAGGAGATTCAATGAGATCCATGGAGATTCATGGAGATTCATGGAGATTCGTGGAGATTCATGCAGATTCATGGAGATTCATGGAGATTCATGGAGGAGATTCATGGAGATTCATGGAGATTCATGGAGGAGGTTGATGGAGATTCATGGAGATTCATGGAGATGCATGGAGATTCATGGAGATACATTGAGATTCATGGAGATTCATGGAGATTCATGGAGGAGATTCATGGAGATTCATGCAGGAGATTCATGGACATTCATGGAGATTCATGGAGATTCATGGAGGATATTCATGGAGACTCATGGAGATTCATAGAGGTTCATGGATCAGGAGATTCATGAAGATTCATGGAGATTCATCGAGGAGATTCATGGAGATTCATGGAGATTCATGGAGGTGATTCATGGAGATTCTCGGAGGAGGTTCATGGAGATCCATGGAGATTCATGGAGATTCATGGAGATTCGTGGAGATTCATGGAGATTCATGGAGATTCATGGAGATTCATGGAGGAGATTCATGGAGATTCATGGAGATTCATGGAGGAGGTTGATGGAGATTCATGGAGATTCATGGAGATGCATGGAGATTCATGGAGATACATTGAGATTCATGGAGATTCATGGAGATTCATGGAGGAGATTCTTGGAGATTCATGGAGATTCATGGAGATTCATGGAGGAGATTCTTGGAGATTCATGGAGATTCATGAAGGAGATTCATGGAGATTCATGGAGATTCATGGATATTCATGGAGATTCGTGGAGATTCATGGAGATTCATGGAGATTCATGGAGATTCATGGAGGATATTCATGGAAATTCATGGAGATTCATAGAGATTCATGGATCAGGAGATTCATGAAGATTCATGGAGATTCATCGAGGAGATTCATAGAGATTCATGGAGATTCATGGAGATTCATGGAGATTCATGCAGGAGATTCATGGAGATTCATGGAGGAGATTCATGGAGATTCTCGGAGGAGATTCATGGAGATTCATCGAGGACATTCATGGAGATTCTTGGAGATTCATGTAGATTCATGGAGATACATGGAGATTCATGGAGATTCATGGAGATTCATGGATATTCATGGAGATTCATGGAGATTCATGGAGGAGGTTCATGGAGATTCATGGAGATTCATGGAGATGCATGGAGATTCATGGAGATTCATGGAGATTCATGGAGGAGATTCATGGAGATTCATGGAGGATATTCATGGAGATTCATGGAGATTCATAGAGATTCATGGATCAGGAGATTCATGCAGATTCATGGAGATTCATCGAGGAGATTCATGGAGATTCATGAAGATTCATGGGGATTCATGTAGATTCATGGAGATACATGGAGATTCATGGAGATTCATGGAGGAGATTCATGAAGATTCCTGGAGATTCCTGGAGATTCATGGAGATTCATGGAGGAGATTCATGGAGATTCATGGATATTCATGGAGATACATGGAGGTTCATGGAGGACATTCATGGACATTCATGGAGATTCTTGGAAATTCATGGAGATTCATGGAGATTCATGGAGATTCGTGGAGATTCATGGAGATTCATGGAGATTCATGGAGATTCATGGAGGAGATTCATGGAGATTCATGGAGATTCATGGAGGAGGTTGATGGAGATTCATGGAGATTCATGGAGATTCATGGAGATTCAGGGAGGAGATTCATGGAGATTCATGGAGATTCATGGAGGAGGTTGATGGAGATTCATGGAGATTCATGGAGATGCATGGAGATTCATGGAGATACATTGAGATTCATGGAGATTCATGGAGATTCATGGAGGAGATTCTTTGTAGATTCATGGAGATTCATGGAGGAGATTCATGGAGATTCATGGAGATTCATGGAGATGCATGGAGATTCATGGAGATTCATGGAGGAGATTCTTGGAGATTCATGGAGATTCATGGAGGAGATTCATGGAGATTCATGGAGATTCATGGAGATGCATGGAGATTCATGGAGATTCATGGAGATTCATACAGGAGGTCATGGAGATTCATGGAGATTCATGGAGATTCATGGAGATTCATGGAGATTCATGGAGGAGATTCTTGGAGATTCATGGAGATTCATGGAGGTGATTCATGGAGATTCATGGAGGAGATTCATGGATATTCATGGATATTCATGGAGATTCATGGAGACTCATGGAGATTCATGGAGATTCATGGAGGACATTCATGGAGATTCATGGAGGAT
>CAXARU010000013.1:227500-279893 GCA_963971365.1 Lasioglossum villosulum | reverse complement strand
AACTTCAGTATATTAATAATTATAAATGAAATTTTCAATATAAATTTTGAGGAATAATTAAAATTATAGAATAAATTTCAGTATATTCATAATTATAAATGAAATTTCAAATATAAATTTAAATTTTGAGGAATAATTTAAATTATAGAATAAATTTCAGTATATTCATAATTATAAATGAAATTTTCAATATAAATTTTGAGGAATAATTTAAATTATAGAATAAATATCAGTATATTCATAATTATAAATGAAATTTTCAATATAAATTTTGAGGAATAATTTAAATTATAGAATAAATTTTAGTATATTCATAATTATAAATGAAATTTTCAATATAATTTTAAATTTTGAGGAATAATTTAAATTATAGAATAAATTTCAGTATATTCATAATTATAAATGAAATTTCCAATATAAATTTTGAGGAATAATTTAAATTATAGAATAAACTTTTGTGTATTCATAATTATAAATGAAATTTCCAATATAAATTTTGAGGAATAATTTAAATTATAGAATAAACTTTTGTATATTCATAATGTAAATGAAATTTTCAATATAAATTTTGAGGAATAATTTAAATTATAGAATAAATTTTAGTATATTCATAATGTAAATGAAATTTTCAATATAAATTTTGAGGAATAATTTAAATTATAGAATAAATTTTAGTATATTCATAATTATAAATGAAATTTTCAATATAAATTTTGAGGAATAATTTAAATTATAGAATAAACTTTTGTATATTCATAATGTAAATGAAATTTTCAATATAAATTTTGAGGAATAATTTAAATTATAGAATAAATTTTAGTGTATTCATAATTATAAATGAAATTTTCAATATAAATTTTTAGGAATAATTTAAATTATAGAATAAACTTTTGTATATTCATAATTATAAATGAAATTTTCAATATAAATTTTGAGGAATAATTTAAATTATAGAATAAATTTCAATATATTCATAATTATAAATGAAATTTTCAATATAAATTTTGAGGAATAATTTAAATTATAGAATAAATTTTAGTATATTCATAATTATAAATGAAATTTTCAATATAAATTTTGAGGAATAATTTAAACTATAGAATAAATTTTAGTATATTCATAATTATAAATGAAATTTCCAATATAAATTTTGAGGAATAATTTAAATTATAGAATAAACTTTTGTATATTCATAATGTAAATGAAATTTCCAATATAAATTTTGAGGAATAATTTAAATTATAGAATAAACTTTTGTATATTCCTAATGTAAATGAAATTTTCAATATAAATTTTGAGGAATAATTTAAATTATAGAATAAATTTCAGTATATTCATAATTATAAATGAAATTTTCAATATAAATTTTGAGGAATAATTTAAATTATAGAATAAATTTCAGTATATTCATAATTATAAATGGAATTATCAATATAATTTTAAATTTTGAGGAATAATTTAAATTATAGAATAAACTTCAGTATATTAATAATTATAAATGAAATTTTCAATATAAATTTTGAGGAATAATTAAAATTATAGAATAAATTTCAGTATATTCATAATTATAAATGAAATTTCAAATATAAATTTAAATTTTGAGGAATAATTTAAATTATAGAATAAATTTCAGTATATTCATAATTATAAATGAAATTTTCAATATAAATTTTGAGGAATAATTTAAATTATAGAATAAATTTCAGTTATAAATGGAATTATCAATATAATTTTAAATTTTGAGGAATAATTTAAATTATAGAATAAACTTCAGTATATTAATAATTATAAATGAAATTTTCAATATAAATTTTTAGGAATAATTTAAATTATAGAATAAACTTTTGTATATTCATAATTATAAATGAAATTTTCAATATAAATTTTGAGGAATAATTTAAATTATAGAATAAATTTCAATATATTCATAATTATAAATGAAATTTTCAATATAAATTTTGAGGAATAATTTAAATTATAGAATAAATTTTAGTATATTCATAATTATAAATGAAATTTTCAATATAAATTTTGAGGAATAATTTAAACTATAGAATAAATTTTAGTATATTCATAATTATAAATGAAATTTCCAATATAAATTTTGAGGAATAATTTAAATTATAGAATAAACTTTTGTATATTCATAATGTAAATGAAATTTTCAATATAAATTTTGAGGAATAATTTAAATTATAGAATAAATTTCAGTATATTCATAATTATAAATGAAATTTTCAATATAAATTTTGAGGAATAATTTAAATTATAGAATAAATTTCAGTATATTCATAATTATAAATGAAATTTCCAATATAAATTTTGAGGAATAATTTAAATTATAGAATAAACTTTTGTATATTCATAATGTAAATGAAATTTTCAATATAAATTTTGAGGAATAATTTAAATTATAGAATAAATTTCAGTATATTCATAATTATAAATGAAATTTCCAATATAATTTTAAATTTTGATGGATAATTTAAATTATAGAATAAATTTCAGTATATTCATAATTATGAATGAAATTTCTAATATAAATTTAAATTTTGAGGAATAATTTAAATTATAGAATAAATTTCAGTATATTCATAATTATAAATGAAATTTTCAATATAAATTTTGAGGAATAATTTAAATTATAGAATAAATTTCAGTATATTCATAATTATAAATGAAATTTTCAATATAAATTTTGAGGAATAATTAAAATTATAGAATAAATTTTAGTATATCCATAATTATAAATGAAATTTCCAATATAATTTTAAATTTTGATGGATAATTTAAATTATAGAATAAGTTTCAGTATATTCATAATTATAAATGAAATTTCTAATATAAATTTAAATTTTGAGGAATAATTTAAATTATAGAATAAATTTTAGTATATCATAATTATAAATGAAATTTTCAATATAAATTTTGAGGAATAATTTAAATTATAGAATAAATTTTAGTATATTCATAATTATAAATGAAATTTTCAATATAATTTTAAATTTTGAGGAATAATTTAAATTATAGAATAAATTTCAGTATATTCATAATTATAAATGAAATTTTCAATATAATTTTAAATTTTGAGGAATAATTTAACTTATAGAATAAATTTTAGTATATTCATAATTATAAATGAAATTTTCAATATAAATTTTGAGGAATAATTAAAATTGTAGAATAAATTTTAGTATATTCATAATTATAAATGAAATTTCCAATATAATTTTAAATTTTGATGGATAATTTAAATTATAGAATAAATTTCAGTATATTCATAATTATAAATGAAATTTTCAATATAATTTTAAATTTTGAGGAATAATTTAAATTATAGAATAAATTTTAGTATATTCATAATTATAAATGAAATTTTCAATATAAATTTTGAGGAATAATTAAAATTGTAGAATAAATTTTAGTATATTCATAATTATAAATGAAATTTCCAATATAATTTTAAATTTTGATGGATAATTTAAATTATAGAATAAATTTCAGTATATTCATAATTATAAATGAAATTTTCAATATAAATTTTGAGGAATAATTTAAATTATAGAATAAATTTCAGTATATTCATAATTATAAATGAAATTTTCAATATAAATTTTGAGGAATAATTTAAATTATAGAATAAATTTTAGTATATTCATAATTATAAATGAAATTTTCAATATAAATTTTGAGGAATAATTTAAACTATAGAATAAATATTAGTATATTCATAATTATAAATGAAATTTCCAATATAAATTTTGAGGAATAATTTAAATTATAGAATAAACTTTTGTATATTCATAATGTAAATGAAATTTTCAATATAAATTTTGAGGAATAATTTAAATTATAGAATAAATTTCAGTATATTCATAATTATAAATGAAATTTTCAATATAAATTTTGAGGAATAATTTAAATTATAGAATAAATTTTAGTATATTCATAATTATAAATGAAATTTTCAATATAAATTTTGAGGAATAATTTAAACTATAGAATAAATTTTAGTATATTCATAATTATAAATGAAATTTCCAATATAAATTTTGGGGAATAATTTAAATTATAGAATAAACTTTTGTATATTCATAATGTAAATGAAATTTCCAATATAAATTTTGAGGAATAATTTAAATTATAGAATAAACTTTTGTATATTCATAATGTAAATGAAATTTTCAATATAAATTTTGAGGAATAATTTAAATTATAGAATAAATTTCAGTATATTCATAATTATAAATGAAATTTTCAATATAAATTTTGAGGAATAATTTAAATTATAGAATAAATTTCAGTATATTCATAATTATAAATGGAATTTTCAATATAATTTTAAATTTTGAGGAATAATTTAAATTATAGAATAAACTTCAGTATATTAATAATTATAAATGAAATTTTCAATATAAATTTTGAGGAATAATTAAAATTATAGAATAAATTTCAGTATATTCATAATTATAAATGAAATTTCAAATATAAATTTAAATTTTGAGGAATAATTTAAATTATAGAATAAATTTCAGTATATTCATAATTATAAATGAAATTTTCAATATAAATTTTGAGGAATAATTTAAATTATAGAATAAATATCAGTATATTCATAATTATAAATGAAATTTTCAATATAAATTTTGAGGAATAATTTAAATTATAGAATAAATTTTAGTATATTCATAATTATAAATGAAATTTTCAATATAATTTTAAATTTTGAGGAATAATTTAAATTATAGAATAAATTTCAGTATATTCATAATTATAAATGAAATTTCCAATATAAATTTTGAGGAATAATTTAAATTATAGAATAAACTTTTGTATATTCATAATTATAAATGAAATTTCCAATATAAATTTTGAGGAATAATTTAAATTATAGAATAAACTTTTGTATATTCATAATGTAAATGAAATTTTCAATATAAATTTTGAGGAATAATTTAAATTATAGAATAAATTTTAGTATATTCATAATGTAAATGAAATTTTCAATATAAATTTTGAGGAATAATTTAAATTATAGAATAAATTTTAGTATATTCATAATTATAAATGAAATTTTCAATATAAATTTTGAGGAATAATTTAAATTATAGAATAAACTTTTGTATATTCATAATGTAAATGAAATTTTCAATATAAATTTTGAGGAATAATTTAAATTATAGAATAAATTTTAGTGTATTCATAATTATAAATGAAATTTTCAATATAAATTTTTAGGAATAATTTAAATTATAGAATAAACTTTTGTATATTCATAATTATAAATGAAATTTTCAATATAAATTTTGAGGAATAATTTAAATTATAGAATAAATTTCAATATATTCATAATTATAAATGAAATTTTCAATATAAATTTTGAGGAATAATTTAAATTATAGAATAAATTTTAGTATATTCATAATTATAAATGAAATTTTCAATATAAATTTTGAGGAATAATTTAAACTATAGAATAAATTTTAGTATATTCATAATTATAAATGAAATTTCCAATATAAATTTTGAGGAATAATTTAAATTATAGAATAAACTTTTGTATATTCATAATGTAAATGAAATTTCCAATATAAATTTTGAGGAATAATTTAAATTATAGAATAAACTTTTGTATATTCCTAATGTAAATGAAATTTTCAATATAAATTTTGAGGAATAATTTAAATTATAGAATAAATTTCAGTATATTCATAATTATAAATGAAATTTTCAATATAAATTTTGAGGAATAATTTAAATTATAGAATAAATTTCAGTATATTCATAATTATAAATGGAATTATCAATATAATTTTAAATTTTGAGGAATAATTTAAATTATAGAATAAATTTCAGTATATTCATAATTATAAATGAAATTTTTAATATAAATTTTGAGGAATAATTTAAATTATAGATTAAATTTCAGTATATTCATAATTATAAATGAAATTTCCAATATAATTTTAAATTTTGAGGAATAATTTAAATTATAGAATAAACTTTTGTATATTCATAATGTAAATGAAATTTTCAATATAAATTTTGAGGAATAATTTAAATTATAGAATAAATTTTAGTATATTCATAATTATAAATGAAATTTTCAATATAAATTTTGAGGAATAATTTAAATTATAGAATAAACTTTTGTATATTCATAATGTAAATGAAATTTTCAATATAAATTTTGAGGAATAATTTAAATTATAGAATAAATTTTAGTGTATTCATAATTATAAATGAAATTTTCAATATAAATTTTTAGGAATAATTTAAATTATAGAATAAACTTTTGTATATTCATAATTATAAATGAAATTTTCAATATAAATTTTGAGGAATAATTTAAATTATAGAATAAATTTCAATATATTCATAATTATAAATGAAATTTTCAATATAAATTTTCAGGAATAATTTAAATTATAGAATAAATTTTAGTATATTCATAATTATAAATGAAATTTTCAATATAAATTTTGAGGAATAATTTAAACTATAGAATAAATTTTAGTATATTCATAATTATAAATGAAATTTCCAATATAAATTTTGAGGAATAATTTAAATTATAGAATAAACTTTTGTATATTCATAATGTAAATGAAATTTCCAATATAAATTTTGAGGAATAATTTAAATTATAGAATAAACTTTTGTATATTCATAATGTAAATGAAATTTTCAATATAAATTTTGAGGAATAATTTAAATTATAGAATAAATTTCAGTATATTCATAATTATAAATGAAATTTTCAATATAAATTTTGAGGAATAATTTAAATTATAGAATAAATTTCAGTATATTCATAATTATAAATGGAATTTTCAATATAATTTTAAATTTTGAGGAATAATTTAAATTATAGAATAAACTTCAGTATATTAATAATTATAAATGAAATTTTCAATATAAATTTTGAGGAATAATTAAAATTATAGAATAAATTTCAGTATATTCATAATTATAAATGAAATTTCAAATATAAATTTAAATTTTGAGGAATAATTTAAATTATAGAATAAATTTCAGTATATTCATAATTATAAATGAAATTTTCAATATAAATTTTGAGGAATAATTTAAATTATAGAATAAATTTCAGTATATTCATAATTATAAATGAAATTTTCAATATAAATTTTGAGGAATAATTTAAATTATAGAATAAATTTTAGTATATTCATAATTATAAATGAAATTTTCAATATAATTTTAAATTTTGAGGAATAATTTAAATTATAGAATAAATTTCAGTATATTCATAATTATAAATGAAATTTCCAATATAAATTTTGAGGAATAATTTAAATTATAGAATAAACTTTTGTATATTCATAATGTAAATGAAATTTTCAATATAAATTTTGAGGAATAATTTAAATTATAGAATAAATTTCAGTATATTCATAATTATAAATGAAATTTTCAATATAAATTTTGAGGAATAATTTAAATTATAGAATAAATTTTAGTATATCCATAATTATAAATGAAATTTTCAATATAAATTTTTAGGAATAATTTAAATTATAGAATAAACTTTTGTATATTCATAATGTAAATGAAATTTTCAATATAAATTTTGAGGAATAATTTAAATTATAGAATAAATTTCAGTATATTCATAATTATAAATGAAATTTCCAATATAATTTTAAATTTTGATGGATAATTTAAATTATAGAATAAATTTCAGTATATTCATAATTATGAATGAAATTTCTAATATAAATTTAAATTTTGAGGAATAATTTAAATTATAGAATAAATTTCAGTATATTCATAATTATAAATGAAATTTTCAATATAAATTTTGAGGAATAATTTAAATTATAGAATAAATTTCAGTATATTCATAATTATAAATGAAATTTTCAATATAAATTTTGAGGAATAATTTAAATTATAGAATAAATTTTAGTATATCCATAATTATAAATGAAATTTCCAATATAATTTTAAATTTTGATGGATAATTTAAATTATAGAATAAGTTTCAGTATATTCATAATTATAAATGAAATTTCTAATATAAATTTAAATTTTGAGGAATAATTTAAATTATAGAATAAATTTTAGTATATTCATAATTATAAATGAAATTTTCAATATAAATTTTGAGGAATAATTTAAATTATAGAATAAATTTTAGTATATCCATAATTATAAATGAAATTTCCAATATAATTTTAAATTTTGATGGATAATTTAAATTATAGAATAAGTTTCAGTATATTCATAATTATAAATGAAATTTCTAATATAAATTTAAATTTTGAGGAATAATTTAAATTATAGAATAAATTTTAGTATATCATAATTATAAATGAAATTTTCAATATAAATTTTGAGGAATAATTTAAATTATAGAATAAATTTTAGTATATTCATAATTATAAATGAAATTTCCAATATAATTTTAAATTTTGATGGATAATTTAAATTATAGAATAAATTTCAGTATATTCATAATTATAAATGAAATTTTCAATATAATTTTAAATTTTGAGGAATAATTTAAATTATAGAATAAATTTTAGTATATTCATAATTATAAATGAAATTTTCAATATAAATTTTGAGGAATAATTAAAATTGTAGAATAAATTTTAGTATATTCATAATTATAAATGAAATTTCCAATATAATTTTAAATTTTGATGGATAATTTAAATTATAGAATAAATTTCAGTATATTCATAATTATAAATGAAATTTTCAATATAAATTTTGAGGAATAATTTAAATTATAGAATAAATTTCAGTATATTCATAATTATAAATGAAATTTTCAATATAAATTTTCAGGAATAATTTAAATTATAGAATAAATTTCATTATATTCATAATTATAAATGAAATTTCCAATATAATTTTAAATTTTGATGGATAATTTAAATTATAGAATAAATTTCAGTATATTCATAATTATAAATGAAATTTCTAATATAAATTTAAATTTTGAGGAATAATTTAAATTATAGAATAAATTTTAGTATATCATAATTATAAATGAAATTTTCAATATAAATTTTGAGGAATAATTTAAATTATAGAATAAATTTTAGTATATTCATAATTATAAATGAAATTTTCAATATAATTTTAAATTTTGAGGAATAATTTAAATTATAGAATAAATTTCAGTATATTCATAATTATAAATGAAATTTTTAATATAAATTTTGAGGAATAATTTAAATTATAGAATAAATTTCAGTATATTCATAATTATAAATGAAATTTCCAATATAATTTTAAATTTTGATGAATAATTTAAATTATAGACTAAATTTCAGTATATTCATAATTATAAATGAAGTTTCTAATATAAATTTAAATTTTGAGGAATAATTTTAATTATAGAATAAATTTCAGTATATTCATAACTATAAATGAAATTTTCAATATAATTTTAAATTTTGAGGAATAATTTAAATTATAGAATAAATTTCAGTATATTCATAATTATAAATGAAATTTTTAATATAAATTTTGAGGAATAATTTAAATTATAGAATAAATTTCAGTATATTCATAATTATAAATGAAATTTCCAATATAAATTTTGAGGAATAATTTAAATTATAGAATAAACTTTTGTATATTCATAATGTAAATGAAATTTTCAATATAAATTTTGAGGAATAATTTAAATTATAGAATAAATTTCAGTATATTCATAATTATAAATGAAATTTTCAATATAAATTTTGAGGAATAATTTAAATTATAGAATAAATTTTAGTATATCCATAATTATAAATGAAATTTTCAATATAATTTTAAATTTTGAGGAATAATTTAAATTATAGAATAAATTTCAGTATATTCATAATTATAAATGAAATTTTTAATATAAATTTTGAGGAATAATTTAAATTATAGAATAAATTTCAGTATATTCATAATTATAAATGAAATTTCCAATATAATTTTAAATTTTGATGGATAATTTAAATTATAGAATAAATTTCAGTATATTCATAATTATGAATGAAATTTCTAATATAAATTTAAATTTTGAGGAATAATTTAAATTATAGAATAAATTTCAGTATATTCATAATTATAAATGAAATTTTCAATATAAATTTTGAGGAATAATTTAAATTATAGAATAAATTTTAGTATATTCATAATTATAAATGAAATTTTCAATATAATTTTAAATTTTGAGGAATAATTTAAATTATAGAATAAATTTCAGTATATTCATAATTATAAATGAAATTTCCAATATAAATTTTGAGGAATAATTTAAATTATAGAATAAACTTTTGTATATTCATAATGTAAATGAAATTTTCAATATAAATTTTGAGGAATAATTTAAATTATAGAATAAATTTCAGTATATTCATAATTATAAATGAAATTTTCAATATAAATTTTGAGGAATAATTTAAATTATAGAATAAATTTTAGTATATCCATAATTATAAATGAAATTTTCAATATAATTTTAAATTTTGATGGATAATTTAAATTATAGAATAAATTTCAGTATATTCATAATTATGAATGAAATTTCTAATATAAATTTAAATTTTGAGGAATAATTTAAATTATAGAATAAATTTCAGTATATTCATAATTATAAATGAAATTTTCAATATAAATTTTCAGGAATAATTTAAATTATAGAATAAATTTCAGTATATTCATAATTATAAATGAAATTTCCAATATAATTTTAAATTTTGATGGATAATTTAAATTATAGAATAAATTTCAGTATATTCATAATTATAAATGAAATTTCTAATATAAATTTAAATTTTGAGGAATAATTTAAATTATAGAATAAATTTTAGTATATCATAATTATAAATGAAATTTTCAATATAAATTTTGAGGAATAATTTAAATTATAGAATAAATTTTAGTATATTCATAATTATAAATGAAATTTTCAATATAATTTTAAATTTTGAGGAATAATTTAAATTATAGAATAAACTTCAGTATATTCATAATTATAAATGAAATTTTCAATATAATTTTAAATTTTGAGGAATAATTTAAATTATAGAATAAATTTTAGTATATTCATAATTATAAATGAAATTTTCAATATAAATTTGGAGGAATAATTAAGATTGTAGAATAAATTTTAGTCTATTCATAATTATAAATGAAATTTTCAATATAATTTTAAATTTTGAGGAATAATTTAAATTATAGAATAAATTTCAGTATATTCATAATTATAAATGAAATTTCCAATATAATTTTAAATTTTGATGGATAATTTAAATTATAGAATAAATTTCAGTATATTCATAATTATGAATGAAATTTCTAATATAAATTTAAATTTTGAGGAATAATTTAAATTATAGAATAAATTTCAGTATATTCATAATTATAAATGAAATTTTCAATATAAATTTTGAGGAATAATTTAAATTATAGAATAAATTTTAGTATATTCATAATTATAAATGAAATTTTCAATATAAATTTAAACTTTGAGGAATAATTTAAATTATAGAATAAATTTCAGTATATTCATAATTATAAATGAAATTTCCAATATAAATTTTGAGGAATAATTTAAATTATAGAATAAACTTTTGTATATTCATAATGTAAATGAAATTTTCAATATAAATTTTGAAGAATAATTTAAATTATAGAATAAATTTCAGTATATTCATAATTATAAATGAAATTTTCAATATAAATTTTGAGGAATAATTTAAATTATAGAATAAATTTTAGTATATCCATAATTATAAATGAAATTTTCAATATAATTTTAAATTTTGAGGAATAATTTAAATTATAGAATAAATTTCAGTATATTCATAATTATAAATGAAATTTTTAATATAAATTTTGAGGAATAATTTAAATTATAGAATAAATTTCAGTATATTCATAATTATAAATGAAATTTTCAATATAAATTTTCAGGAATAATTTAAATTATAGAATAAATTTCATTATATTCATAATTATAAATGAAATTTCCAATATAATTTTAAATTTTGATGGATAATTTAAATTATAGAATAAATTTCAGTATATTCATAATTATAAATGAAATTTCTAATATAAATTTAAATTTTGAGGAATAATTTAAATTATAGAATAAATTTTAGTATATCATAATTATAAATGAAATTTTCAATATAAATTTTGAGGAATAATTTAAATTATAGAATAAATTTTAGTATATTCATAATTATAAATGAAATTTTCAATATAATTTTAAATTTTGAGGAATAATTTAAATTATAGAATAAATTTCAGTATATTCATAATTATAAATGAAATTTTTAATATAAATTTTGAGGAATAATTTAAATTATAGAATAAATTTCAGTATATTCATAATTATAAATGAAATTTCCAATATAATTTTAAATTTTGATGAATAATTTAAATTATAGACTAAATTTCAGTATATTCATAATTATAAATGAAGTTTCTAATATAAATTTAAATTTTGAGGAATAATTTAAATTATAGAATAAATTTCAGTATATTCATAACTATAAATGAAATTTTCAATATAATTTTAAATTTTGAGGAATAATTTAAATTATAGAATAAATTTCAGTATATTCATAATTATAAATGAAATTTTTAATATAAATTTTGAGGAATAATTTAAATTATAGAATAAATTTCAGTATATTCATAATTATAAATGAAATTTCCAATATAAATTTTGAGGAATAATTTAAATTATAGAATAAACTTTTGTATATTCATAATGTAAATGAAATTTTCAATATAAATTTTGAGGAATAATTTAAATTATAGAATAAATTTCAGTATATTCATAATTATAAATGAAATTTTCAATATAAATTTTGAGGAATAATTTAAATTATAGAATAAATTTTAGTATATCCATAATTATAAATGAAATTTTCAATATAATTTTAAATTTTGAGGAATAATTTAAATTATAGAATAAATTTCAGTATATTCATAATTATAAATGAAATTTTTAATATAAATTTTGAGGAATAATTTAAATTATAGAATAAATTTCAGTATATTCATAATTATAAATGAAATTTCCAATATAATTTTAAATTTTGATGGATAATTTAAATTATAGAATAAATTTCAGTATATTCATAATTATGAATGAAATTTCTAATATAAATTTAAATTTTGAGGAATAATTTAAATTATAGAATAAATTTCAGTATATTCATAATTATAAATGAAATTTTCAATATAAATTTTGAGGAATAATTTAAATTATAGAATAAATTTTAGTATATTCATAATTATAAATGAAATTTTCAATATAATTTTAAATTTTGAGGAATAATTTAAATTATAGAATAAATTTCAGTATATTCATAATTATAAATGAAATTTCCAATATAAATTTTGAGGAATAATTTAAATTATAGAATAAACTTTTGTATATTCATAATGTAAATGGAATTTTCAATATAAATTTTGAGGAATAATTTAAATTATAGAATAAATTTCAGTATATTCATAATTATAAATGAAATTTTCAATATAAATTTTGAGGAATAATTTAAATTATAGAATAAATTTTAGTATATCCATAATTATAAATGAAATTTTCAATATAATTTTAAATTTTGATGGATAATTTAAATTATAGAATAAATTTCAGTATATTCATAATTATGAATGAAATTTCTAATATAAATTTAAATTTTGAGGAATAATTTAAATTATAGAATAAATTTCAGTATATTCATAATTATAAATGAAATTTTCAATATAAATTTTCAGGAATAATTTAAATTATAGAATAAATTTCAGTATATTCATAATTATAAATGAAATTTCCAATATAATTTTAAATTTTGATGGATAATTTAAATTATAGAATAAATTTCAGTATATTCATAATTATAAATGAAATTTCTAATATAAATTTAAATTTTGAGGAATAATTTAAATTATAGAATAAATTTTAGTATATCATAATTATAAATGAAATTTTCAATATAAATTTTGAGGAATAATTTAAATTATAGAATAAATTTTAGTATATTCATAATTATAAATGAAATTTTCAATATAATTTTAAATTTTGAGGAATAATTTAAATTATAGAATAAACTTCAGTATATTCATAATTATAAATGAAATTTTCAATATAATTTTAAATTTTGAGGAATAATTTAAATTATAGAATAAATTTTAGTATATTCATAATTATAAATGAAATTTTCAATATAAATTTGGAGGAATAATTAAAATTGTAGAATAAATTTTAGTATATTCATAATTATAAATGAAATTTTCAATATAATTTTAAATTTTGAGGAATAATTTAAATTATAGAATAAATTTCAGTATATTCATAATTATAAATGAAATTTCCAATATAATTTTAAATTTTGATGGATAATTTAAATTATAGAATAAATTTCAGTATATTCATAATTATGAATGAAATTTCTAATATAAATTTAAATTTTGAGGAATAATTTAAATTATAGAATAAATTTCAGTATATTCATAATTATAAATGAAATTTTCAATATAAATTTTGAGGAATAATTTAAATTATAGAATAAATTTTAGTATATTCATAATTATAAATGAAATTTTCAATATAAATTTAAACTTTGAGGAATAATTTAAATTATAGAATAAATTTCAGTATATTCATAATTATAAATGAAATTTCCAATATAAATTTTGAGGAATAATTTAAATTATAGAATAAACTTTTGTATATTCATAATGTAAATGAAATTTTCAATATAAATTTTGAGGAATAATTTAAATTATAGAATAAATTTCAGTATATTCATAATTATAAATGAAATTTTCAATATAAATTTTGAGGAATAATTTAAATTATAGAATAAATTTTAGTATATCCATAATTATAAATGAAATTTTCAATATAATTTTAAATTTTGAGGAATAATTTAAATTATAGAATAAATTTCAGTATATTCATAATTATAAATGAAATTTTTAATATAAATTTTGAGGAATAATTTAAATTATAGAATAAATTTCAGTATATTCATAATTATAAATGAAATTTCCAATATAATTTTAAATTTTGATGGATAATTTAAATTATAGAATAAATTTCAGTATATTCATAATTATGAATGAAATTTCTAATATAAATTTAAATTTTGAGGAATAATTTAAATTATAGAATAAATTTCAGTATATTCATAATTATAAATGAAATTTTCAATATAAATTTTCAGGAATAATTTAAATTATAGAATAAATTTCAGTATATTCATAATTATAAATGAAATTTCCAATATAATTTTAAATTTTGATGGATAATTTAAATTATAGAATAAATTTCAGTATATTCATAATTATAAATGAAATTTCTAATATAAATTTAAATTTTGAGGAATAATTTAAATTATAGAATAAATTTTAGTATATCATAATTATAAATGAAATTTTCAATATAAATTTTGAGGAATAATTTAAATTATAGAATAAATTTTAGTATATTCATAATTATAAATGAAATTTTCAATATAATTTTAAATTTTGAGGAATAATTTAAATTATAGAATAAATTTCAGTCTATTCATAATTATAAATGAAATTTTCAATATAATTTTAAATTTTGAGGAATAATTTAAATTATAGAATAAATTTTAGTATATTCATAATTATAAATGAAATTTTCAATATAAATTTTGAGGAATAATTAAAATTGTAGAATAAATTTTAGTATATTCATAATTATAAATGAAATTTCCAATATAATTTTAAATTTTGATGGATAATTTAAATTATAGAATAAATTTCAGTATATTCATAATTATAATTGAAATTTTCAATATAAATTTTGAGGAATAATTTAAATTATAGAATAAATTTTAGTATATTCATAATTATAAATGAAATTTTCAATATAATTTTAAATTTTGAGGAATAATTTAAATTATAGAATAAATTTCAGTATATTCATAATTATAAATGAAATTTCCAATATAAATTTTGAGGAATAATTTAAATTATAGAATAAACTTTTGTATATTCATAATGTAAATGAAATTTTCAATATAAATTTTGAGGAATAATTTAAATTATAGAATAAATTTCAGTATATTCATAATTATAAATGAAATTTTCAATATAAATTTTGAGGAATAATTTAAATTATAGAATAAATTTTAGTATATCCATAATTATAAATGAAATTTTCAATATAATTTTAAATTTTGAGGAATAATTTAAATTATAGAATAAATTTCAGTATATTCATAATTATAAATGAAATTTTTAATATAAATTTTGAGGAATAATTTAAATTATAGAATAAATTTCAGTATATTCATAATTATAAATGAAATTTCCAATATAATTTTAAATTTTGATGGATAATTTAAATTATAGAATAAATTTCAGTATATTCATAATTATGAATGAAATTTCTAATATAAATTTAAATTTTGAGGAATAATTTAAATTATAGAATAAATTTCAGTATATTCATAATTATAAATGAAATTTTCAATATAAATTTTGAGGAATAATTTAAATTATAGAATAAATTTTAGTATATTCATAATTATAAATGAAATTTTCAATATAATTTTAAATTTTGAGGAATAATTTAAATTATAGAATAAACTTCAGTATATTCATAATTATAAATGAAATTTCCAATATAAATTTTGAGGAATAATTTAAATTATAGAATAAACTTTTGTATATTCATAATGTAAATGAAATTTTCAATATAAATTTTGAGGAATAATTTAAATTATAGAATAAATTTCAGTATATTCATAATTATAAATGAAATTTTCAATATAAATTTTGAGGAATAATTTAAATTATAGAATAAATTTTAGTATATCCATAATTATAAATGAAATTTTCAATATAATTTTAAATTTTGAGGAATAATTTAAATTATAGAATAAATTTCAGTATATTCATAATTATAAATGAAATTTTTAATATAAATTTTGAGGAATAATTTAAATTATAGAATAAATTTCAGTATATTCATAATTATAAATGAAATTTCCAATATAATTTTAAATTTTGATGGATAATTTAAATTATAGAATAAATTTCAGTATATTCATAATTATGAATGAAATTTCTAATATAAATTTAAATTTTGAGGAATAATTTAAATTATAGAATAAATTTCAGTATATTCATAATTATAAATGAAATTTTCAATATAAATTTTCAGGAATAATTTAAATTATAGAATAAATTTCAGTATATTCATAATTATAAATGAAATTTCCAATATAATTTTAAATTTTGATGGATAATTTAAAATATAGAATAAATTTCAGTATATTCATAATTATAAATGAAATTTCTAATATAAATTTAAATTTTGAGGAATAATTTAAATTATAGAATAAATTTTAGTATATCATAATTATAAATGAAATTTTCAATATAAATTTTGAGGAATAATTTAAATTATAGAATAAATTTTAGTATATTCATAATTATAAATGAAATTTTCAATATAATTTTAAATTTTGAGGAATAATTTAAATTATAGAATAAATTTCAGTATATTCATAATTATAAATGAAATTTTCAATATAATTTTAAATTTTGAGGAATAATTTAAATTATAGAATAAATTTTAGTATATTCATAATTATAAATGAAATTTTCAATATAATTTTAAATTTTGAGGAATAATTTAAATTATAGAATAAATTTCAGTATATTCATAATTATAAATGAAATTTTTAATATAAATTTTGAGGAATAATTTAAATTATAGAATAAATTTCAGTATATTCATAATTATAAATGAAATTTCCAATATAATTTTAAATTTTGATGGATAATTTAAATTATAGACTAAATTTCAGTATATTCATAATTATAAATGAAGTTTCTAATATAAATTTAAATTTTGAGGAATAATTTAAATTATAGAATAAATTTCAGTATATTCATAATTATAAATGAAATTTTCAATATAATTTTAAATTTTGAGGAATAATTTAAATTATAGAATAAATTTCAGTATATTCATAATTATAAATGAAATTTTTAATATAAATTTTGAGGAATAATTTAAATTATAGAATAAATTTCAGTATATTCATAATTATAAATGAAATTTCCAATATAATTTTAAATTTTGAGGAATAATTTAAATTATAGAATAAATTTCAGTATATTCATAATTATAAATGAAATTTCTAATATAATTTTAAATTTTGAGGAATAATTTAAATTATAGAATAAATTTCAGTATATTCAAAATTATAAATGAAATTTTCGATATAATTTTAAATTTTGAGGAATAATTTAAATTATAGAATAATCTTCAGTATATTCATAATTATAAATGAAATTTTCAATATAAATTTTGAGGAATAATTTAAATTATAGAGTAAATTTTAGTATATTCATAATTATAAATGAAATTTCCAATATAAATTTTGAGGAATAATTTAAATTATAGAATAAATTTCAGTATATTCATAATTATAAATGAAATTTTTAATATAAATTTTGAGGAATAATTTAAATTATAGAATAAATTTCAGTATATTCATAATTATAAATGAAATTTTTAATGTAAATTTAAATTTTGAGGAATAATTTAAATTATAGAATAAATTTTAGTATATTCATAATTATAAATGAAATTTTCAATAGAATTTTAAATTTTGAGGAATAATTTAAATTATAGAATAAACTTCAGTATATTAATAATTATAAATGAAATTTTTAATATAAATTTTGAGGAATAATTTAAATTATAGAATAAATTTCAGTATATTCATAATTATAAATGAAATTTTTAATGTAAATTTAAATTTTGAGGAATAATTTAAATTATAGAATAAATTTTAGTATATTCATAATTATAAATGAAATTTTCAATATAATTTTAAATTTTGAGGAATAATTTAAATTATAGAATAAATTTCAGTATATTCATAATTATAAATGAAATTTCCAATATAAATTTTGATGGATAATATAAATTATAGAATAAATTTCAGTATATTCATAATTATAAATGAAATTTTCAATATAAATTTTGAGGAATAATTTAAATTATAGAATAAACTTTAGTATATTCATAATTATAAATGAAATTTTCAATATAAATCTTGAGGAATAATTTAAATTATAGAATAAATTTCAGTATATTCATAATTATAAATGAAATTTTCAATATAATTTTAAATTTTGAGGAATACTTTAAATTATAGAATAAACTTCAGTATATTAATAATTATAAATGAAATTTTCAATATAAATTTTGAGGAATAATTTAAATTATAGAATAAACTTTTGTATATTCATAATGTAAATGAAATTTTCAATATAAATTTTGAGGAATAATTTAAATTATAGAATAAATTTCACTATATTCATAATTATAAATGAAATTTTTTATATAAATTTTGAGGAATAATTTAAATTATAGAATAAATTTTAGTATATTCATAATTATAAATGAAATTTTCAATATAATTTTAAATTTTGAGGAATAATTTAAATTATAGAATAAATTTCAGTATATTCATAATTATAAATGAAATTTCCAATATAAATTTTGAGGAATAATTTAAATTATAGAATAAACTTTTGTATATTCATAATGTAAATGAAATTTTCAATATAAATTTTGAGGAATAATTTAAATTATAGAATAAATTTTAGTATATTCATAATTATAAATGAAATTTTCAATATAAATTTTTAGGAATAATTTAAATTATAGAATAAATTTTAGTATATTTATAATTATAAATGAAATTTTCAATATAATTTTAAATTTTGAGTAATAATTTAAATTATAGAATAAATTTCAGTATATTCATAATTATAAATGAAATTTCCAATATAATTTTAAATTTTGATGGATAATTTAAATTATAGAATAAATTTCAGTATATTCATAATTATAAATGAAATTTCCAATATAATTTTAAATTTTGATGGATAATTTAAATTATAGAATAAATTTCAGTATATTCATAATTATAAATGAAATTTCTAATATAAATTTAAATTTTGAGGAATAATTTAAATTATAGAATAAATTTCAGTATATTCATAATTATAAATGAAATTTTCAATAGAATTTTAAATTTTGAGGAATAATTTAAATTATAGAATAAACTTCAGTATATTAATAATTATAAATGAAATTTTCAATATAAATTTTGAGGAATAATTTAAATTATAGAATAAACTTTTGTATATTCATAATGTAAATGAAATTTTCAATATAAATTTTGAGGAATAATTTAAATTATAGAATAAATTTCAGTATATTCATAATTATAAATGAAATTTTTTATATAAATTTTGAGGAATAATTTAAATTATAGAATAAATTTTAGTATATTCATAATTATAAATGAAATTTTCAATATAATTTTAAATTTTGAGGAATAATTTAAATTATAGAATAAATTTCAGTATATTCATAATTATAAATGAAATTTCCAATATAAATTTTGAGGAATAATTTAAATTATAGAATAAACTTTTGTATATTCATAATGTAAATGAAATTTTCAATATAAATTTTGAGGAATAATTTAAATTATAGAATAAATTTTAGTATATTCATAATTATAAATGAAATTTTCAATATAAATTTTTAGGAATAATTTAAATTATAGAATAAATTTTAGTATATTTATAATTATAAATGAAATTTTCAATATAATTTTAAATTTTGAGTAATAATTTAAATTTTAGAATAAATTTCAGTATATTCATAATTATAAATGAAATTTCCAATATAATTTTAAATTTTGATGGATAATTTAAATTATAGAATAAATTTCAGTATATTCATAATTATAAATGAAATTTCCAATATAATTTTAAATTTTGATGGATAATTTAAATTATAGAATAAATTTCAGTATATTCATAATTATAAATGAAATTTCTAATATAAATTTAAATTTTGAGGAATAATTTAAATTATAGAATAAATTTCAGTATATTCATAATTATAAATGAAATTTTCAATAGAATTTTAAATTTTGAGGAATAATTTAAATTATAGAATAAACTTCAGTATATTAATAATTATAAATGAAATTTTCAATATAAATTTTGAGGAATAATTAAAATTATAGAATAAATTTCAGTATATTCATAATTATAAATGAAATTTCTAATATAAATTTAAATTTTGAGGAATAATTTAAATTATAGAATAAATTTCAGTATATTCATAATTATAAATGAAATTTTCAATATAATTTTAAATTTTGAGGAATAATTTAAATTATAGAATAATCTTCAGTATATTCATAATTATAAATGAAATTTTCAATATAAATTTTGAGGAATAATTTAAATTATAGAATAAATTTTAGTATATTCATAATTATAAATGAAATTTCCAATATAAATTTTGAGGAATAATTTAAATTATAGAATAAACTTTTGTATATTCATAATGTAAATGAAATTTTCAATATAAATTTTGAGGAATAATTTAAATTATAGAATAAATTTTAGTATTTTCATAATTATAAATGAAATTTTCAATATAAATTTTTAGGAATAATTAAAATTATAGAATAAATTTCAGTATATTCATAATTATAAATGAAATTTTCAATATAAATTTTGAGGAATAATTTAAATTATAGAATAAATTTTAGTATATTCATAATTATAAATGAAATTTTCAATATAAATTTTTAGGAATAATTTAAATTATAGAATAAATTTTAGTATATTTATAATTATAAATGAAATTTTCAATATAATTTTAAATTTTGAGTAATAATTTAAATTTTAGAATAAATTTCAGTATATTCATAATTATAAATGAAATTTCCAATATAATTTTAAATTTTGATGGATAATTTAAATTATAGAATAAATTTCAGTATATTCATAATTATAAATGAAATTTCCAATATAATTTTAAATTTTGATGGATAATTTAAATTATAGAATAAATTTCAGTATATTCATAATTATAAATGAAATTTCTAATATAAATTTAAATTTTGAGGAATAATTTAAATTATAGAATAAATTTCAGTATATTCATAATTATAAATGAAATTTTCAATAGAATTTTAAATTTTGAGGAATAATTTAAATTATAGAATAAACTTCAGTATATTAATAATTATAAATGAAATTTTCAATATAAATTTTGAGGAATAATTAAAATTATAGAATAAATTTCAGTATATTCATAATTATAAATGAAATTTCTAATATAAATTTAAATTTTGAGGAATAATTTAAATTATAGAATAAATTTCAGTATATTCATAATTATAAATGAAATTTTCAATATAATTTTAAATTTTGAGGAATAATTTAAATTATAGAATAATCTTCAGTATATTCATAATTATAAATGAAATTTTCAATATAAATTTTGAGAAATAATTTAAATTATAGAATAAATTTTAGTATATTCATAATTATAAATGAAATTTCCAATATAAATTTTGAGGAATAATTTAAATTATAGAATAAACTTTTGTATATTCATAATGTAAATGAAATTTTCAATATAAATTTTGAGGAATAATTTAAATTATAGAATAAATTTTAGTATTTTCATAATTATAAATGAAATTTTCAATATAAATTTTTAGGAATAATTAAAATTATAGAATAAATTTCAGTATATTCATAATTATAAATGAAATTTCTAATATAAATTTAAATTTTGAGGAATAATTTAAATTATAGAATAAATTTCAGTATATTCATAATTATAAATGAAATTTTTAATATAAATTTTGAGGAATAATTTAAATTATAGAATAAATTTCAGTATATTCATAATTATAAATGAAATTTTTAATGTAAATTTAAATTTTGAGGAATAATTTAAATTATAGAATAAACTTTTGTATATTCATAATGTAAATGAAATTTTCAATATAAATTTTGAGGAATAATTTAAATTATAGAATAAATTTTAGTATATTCATAATTATAAATGAAATTTTCAATATAAATTTTTAGAAATAATTTAAATTATAGAATAAATTTTAGTATATTTATAATTATAAATGAAATTTTCAATATAATTTTAAATTTTGAGTAATAATTTAAATTATAGAATAAATTTCAGTATATTCATAATTATAAATGAAATTTCCAATATAATTTTAAATTTTGATGGATAATTTAAATTATAGAATAAATTTCAGTATATTCATAATTATAAATGAAATTTCCAATATAATTTTAAATTTTGATGGATAATTTAAATTATAGAATAAACTTTAGTATATTCATAATTATAAATGAAATTTTCAATATAAATCTTGAGGAATAATTTAAATTATAGAATAAATTTCAGTATATTCATAATTATAAATGAAATTTTCAATATAATTTTAAATTTTGAGGAATAATTTAAATTATAGAATAAACTTCAGTATATTAATAATTATAAATGAAATTTTCAATATAAATTTTGAGGAATAATTTAAATTATAGAATAAACTTTTGTATATTCATAATGTAAATGAAATTTTCAATATAAATTTTGAGGAATAATTTAAATTATAGAATAAATTTCAGTATATTCATAATTATAAATGAAATTTTTTATATAAATTTTGAGGAATAATTTAAATTATAGAATAAATTTTAGTATATTCATAATTATAAATGAAATTTTCAATATAATTTTAAATTTTGAGGAATAATTTAAATTATAGAATAAATTTCAGTATATTCATAATTATAAATGAAATTTCCAATATAAATTTTGAGGAATAATTTAAATTATAGAATAAACTTTTGTATATTCATAATGCAAATGAAATTTTCAATATAAATTTTGAGGAATAATTTAAATTATAGAATAAATTTTAGTATATTCATAATTATAAATGAAATTTTCAATATAAATTTTTAGGAATAATTTAAATTATAGAATAAATTTTAGTATATTTATAATTATAAATGAAATTTTCAATATAATTTTAAATTTTTAGTAATAATTTAAATTATAGAATAAATTTCAGTATATTCATAATTATAAATGAAATTTCCAATATAATTTTAAATTTTGATGGATAATTTAAATTATAGAATAAATTTCAGTATATTCATAATTATAAATGAAATTTCCAATATAATTTTAAATTTTGATGGATAATTTAAATTATAGAATAAATTTCAGTATATTCATAATTATAAATGAAATTTCTAATATAAATTTAAATTTTGAGGAATAATTTAAATTATAGAATAAATTTCAGTATATTCATAATTATAAATGAAATTTTCAATAGAATTTTAAATTTTGAGGAATAATTTAAATTATAGAATAAACTTCAGTATATTAATAATTATAAATGAAATTTTCAATATAAATTTTGAGGAATAATTAAAATTATAGAATAAATTTCAGTATATTCATAATTATAAATGAAATTTCTAATATAAATTTAAATTTTGAGGAATAATTTAAATTATAGAATAAATTTCAGTATATTCATAATTATAAATGAAATTTTCAATATAATTTTAAATTTTGAGGAATAATTTAAATTATAGAATAATCTTCAGTATATTCATAATTATAAATGAAATTTTCAATATAAATTTTGAGGAATAATTTAAATTATAGAATAAATTTTAGTATATTCATAATTATAAATGAAATTTCCAATATAAATTTTTAGGAATAATTTAAATTATAGAATAAATTTTAGTATATTTATAATTATAAATGAAATTTTCAATATAATTTTAAATTTTGAGTAATAATTTAAATTATAGAATAAATTTCAGTATATTCATAATTATAAATGAAATTTCCAATATAATTTTAAATTTTGATGGATAATTTAAATTATAGAATAAATTTCAGTATATTCATAATTATAAATGAAATTTCCAATATAATTTTAAATTTTGATGGATAATTTAAATTATAGAATAAACTTTAGTATATTCATAATTATAAATGAAATTTTCAATATAAATCTTGAGGAATAATTTAAATTATAGAATAAATTTCAGTATATTCATAATTATAAATGAAATTTTCAATATAATTTTAAATTTTGAGGAATAATTTAAATTATAGAATAAACTTCAGTATATTAATAATTATAAATGAAATTTTCAATATAAATTTTGAGGAATAATTTAAATTATAGAATAAACTTTTGTATATTCATAATGTAAATGAAATTTTCAATATAAATTTTGAGGAATAATTTAAATTATAGAATAAATTTCAGTATATTCATAATTATAAATGAAATTTTTTATATAAATTTTGAGGAATAATTTAAATTATAGAATAAATTTTAGTATATTCATAATTATAAATGAAATTTTCAATATAATTTTAAATTTTGAGGAATAATTTAAATTATAGAATAAATTTCAGTATATTCATAATTATAAATGAAATTTCCAATATAAATTTTGAGGAATAATTTAAATTATAGAATAAACTTTTGTATATTCATAATGCAAATGAAATTTTCAATATAAATTTTGAGGAATAATTTAAATTATAGAATAAATTTTAGTATATTCATAATTATAAATGAAATTTTCAATATAAATTTTTAGGAATAATTTAAATTATAGAATAAATTTTAGTATATTTATAATTATAAATGAAATTTTCAATATAATTTTAAATTTTTAGTAATAATTTAAATTATAGAATAAATTTCAGTATATTCATAATTATAAATGAAATTTCCAATATAATTTTAAATTTTGATGGATAATTTAAATTATAGAATAAATTTCAGTATATTCATAATTATAAATGAAATTTCCAATATAATTTTAAATTTTGATGGATAATTTAAATTATAGAATAAATTTCAGTATATTCATAATTATAAATGAAATTTCTAATATAAATTTAAATTTTGAGGAATAATTTAAATTATAGAATAAATTTCAGTATATTCATAATTATAAATGAAATTTTCAATAGAATTTTAAATTTTGAGGAATAATTTAAATTATAGAATAAACTTCAGTATATTAATAATTATAAATGAAATTTTCAATATAAATTTTGAGGAATAATTAAAATTATAGAATAAATTTCAGTATATTCATAATTATAAATGAAATTTCTAATATAAATTTAAATTTTGAGGAATAATTTAAATTATAGAATAAATTTCAGTATATTCATAATTATAAATGAAATTTTCAATATAATTTTAAATTTTGAGGAATAATTTAAATTATAGAATAATCTTCAGTATATTCATAATTATAAATGAAATTTTCAATATAAATTTTGAGGAATAATTTAAATTATAGAATAAATTTTAGTATATTCATAATTATAAATGAAATTTCCAATATAAATTTTGAGGAATAATTTAAATTATAGAATAAACTTTTGTATATTCATAATGTAAATGAAATTTTCAATATAAATTTTGAGGAATAATTTAAATTATAGAATAAATTTTAGTATTTTCATAATTATAAATGAAATTTTCAATATAAATTTTTAGGAATAATTAAAATTATAGAATAAATTTCAGTATATTCATAATTATAAATGAAATTTCTAATATAAATTTAAATTTTGAGGAATAATTTAAATTATAGAATAAATTTCAGTATATTCATAATTATAAATGAAATTTTCAATATAAATCTTGAGGAATAATTTAAATTATAGAATAAATTTCAGTATATTCATAATTATAAATGAAATTTTCAATATAATTTTAAATTTTGAGGAATAATTTAAATTATAGAATAAACTTCAGTATATTAATAATTATAAATGAAATTTTCAATATAAATTTTGAGGAATAATTTAAATTATAGAATAAACTTTTGTATATTCATAATGTAAATGAAATTTTCAATATAAATTTTGAGGAATAATTTAAATTATAGAATAAATTTCAGTATATTCACAATTATAAATGAAATTTTTTATATAAATTTTGAGGAATAATTTAAATTATAGAATAAATTTTAGTATATTCATAATTATAAATGAAATTTTCAATATAATTTTAAATTTTGAGGAATAATTTAAATCTCTATCTCTATCTCTATATATATCTCTATCTCTATCTCTATATATAATAAAATCGTGTCTGTCTGTATGTATGTATGTATGTATGTTTGTAACGGCATCACTTGAGAACGGCTCAACGTAGAAAGCTGGGGTTTGGGCTGTTAGACGCGGCGTTTCTTCGAGAAGGTTTAGGAAAAAACATAATTCAAAAAAGTACATTGGTTCAAAAGTTGTGACGTCATTAGTGAACACATGTCAACTTTTTCGCTCTCTATTGCGCACGTTTCTGCATATAACTTTTAAACGAATAGACTTTTTCGAATGCGGTTTGCTCTAAAACCTCCCAGAGAGACAGAGGGAGAGAAAGAGAGAGAGAGAGGGAGAGGGAGAGAGAGAGTGGGGGGAGAGGGGGCGAATGAGAGAGGGAGAGACGCAAAGAGGGACAATTCACCATCGCATTCACATTTACATTCACATTCACATTTACATTCAGATTCACATTTACATTGACACTGACACTGACAATCACATTGACATTGACATTGACATTGACATTGACATTGACATTGACATTGACATTGACATTCACATTGACATTCACATTGCTATTTACATTGACAGTCGCATTGACATTGACATTGTCATTGCTATTGACATTGACATTGACATTGACATTGACATTGACATTGACATTGACATTGACATTGACATTGACATTGACATTGACATTGACATTGACATTGACATTGACATTGACATTGACATTGACATTGACATTGACATTGACATTGACATTGACATTGACATTGACATTGACATTGACATTGACATTGACATTGACATTGACATTGACATTGACATTGACATTGACATTGACATTGACATTGACATTGACATTGACATTGCTATTTACATTGACAGTCGCATTGACATTGACATTGACATTGCTATTGACATTGACATTCACATTCACATTTACATTGACATTGACATTGACATTGACATTGACATTGACATTGACAGTGACATTGACATTGACATCCACATTCACATTTACATTCAGATTCACATTGACACTGACACTGACACTGACACTGACATTGACATTGACATTGACATTGACATTGACATTGACATTGACATTGACATTGACATTGACAATCGCTTTCACATTGACATTGACATCGACATCGACATCGACGTCGACATCGACATCGACATCGACATCGACATCGACATCGACATCGACATCGACATCGACATCGACATCGACATTCACATTCACATTCACATTCACATTCACATTCACATTCACATTCACATTCACATTCACATTCACATTCACATTGACATTCACATTGACATTCACATTGACATTCACATTGACATTCACATTGACATTCACATTGACATTCACATTGACATTCACATTGACATTCACATTGACATTCACATTGACATTCACATTGACATTCACATTGACATTCACATTGACATTCACATTGGCATTCACATTGACATTCACATTGACATTCACATTGACATTCACATTGACATTCACATTGACATTGACAATCGCATTGACATTGACATTGACATTGACATTGACATTGACATTGACATTGACATTGACATTGACATTGACATTGACATTGACATTGACATTGACATTGACATTGACATTGACATTGACATTGACATTGACATTGACATTGACATTGACATTGACATTGACATTGACATTGACATTGACATTGACATTGACATTGACATTGACATTGACATTGACATTGACATTGACATTGACATTGACATTGACATTGACAATCGCTTTCACATTGACATTCAGATTGACATTGACATTGACATTGACAATCAGATTGACATTCAGATTGACATTGACATTGACATTCAGATTGACATTGACATTGACATTGACATTGACATTCAGATTGACATTGACATTGACGTTGACATTGACGTTGACATTGACATTGACATTCAGATTGACATTGACATTGACATTGACATTGACATTGACATTGACATTGACATTGACATTGACATTGACATTGTCATTGACATTGACATTGTCATTGACATTGACATTGACATTGACATTGACATTGACATTGACATTGACATTGACATTCACATTGCTATTTACATTGACAGTCGCATTGACATTGACATTGACATTGCTATTGACATTGACATTGACATTGACATTGACATTGACATTGACACTGACACTGACACTGACACTGACATTGACATTCACATTGACATTCACATGGACATTCACATGGACATTCACATCGACATCGACATCGACATTGACAATCGCATTCACATTGATATTGACATTGACATTGCCCTTGACACTGACACTGACACTGACAATGAGACTTTCACTAATACTGACACTGACGGTGACAATGACACTTTCACTGACACTGACACTGACAATGACACTGACACTGACACTGACACTGACACTGACATTCACATTGACATTCACATGGACATTCACATCGACATTCACATCGACATTCACATCGACATTCAAATCGACATTCACATCGACATTCACATTCACATTCGCATTCACATTCACATTCACATTCACTTTCACATTCACATTCACATTTACATTTACATTTACATTCACATTCACATTGACACTGACAATGACACTTTCACTGATACTAACACTGACGGTGACAATGACACTTTCACTAACACTGTCACTGACAATGACACTGACACTGACACTGACATTCACATTCACATTGACATTCACATGGACATTCACATGGACATTCACATCGACATCGACATCGACATTGACAATCGCATTCACATTGACATTGACATTGACATTGACCTTGACACTGACACTGACACTGACACTGACAATGACACTTTCACTGATACTGACACTGACGGTGACAATGACACTTTCACTGACACTTTCACTGACACTGACACTGACATTGACATGACATTGACATTGACATTGACATTGACATTCACATTCACATTCACATTCACATTCACATTGACATTCACATTGCTATTGACAATGACATTGACATTGACATTGACATTGACATTGACATTGACATTGACATTGACATTGACATTGACATTGACATTCACATTCACATTCACATTCACATTGCTATTCACATCGACATCGACATCGACATCGACATCGACATCGACATCGAATCGACATCGACATCGACATCGACATCGACATCGACATCGACATGCACATCGACATTCACATCGACATTCACATCGACATTCACATCGACATTGACATTGACATTGACATTGACATTGACATTGGCATTGACATTCACATTGACATTCACATTGACATTCACATTGACATTCACATTGACATTCACATTGACATTCACATTGACATTGACATTGACATTGACATTGACATTGACATTCACACTCACATTCACGTTGACATTCACATTGACATTGACATTGACCTTGACACTGACACTGACACTGATACTGACAATGACACTTTCACTAATACTGACACTGACGGTGACAATGACACTTTCACTGACACTGACACTGACAATGACACTGACACTGACACTGACACTGACACTGACATTCACATTGACATTCACATGGACATTCACATCGACATTCACATCGACATTCAAATCGACATTCACATCGACATTCACATTCACATTCGCATTCACATTCACATTCACATTTACATTTACATTTACATTCACATTCACATTGACACTGACGATGACACGTTCACTGATACTAACACTGACGGTGACAATGACACTTTCACTAACACTGTCACTGACAATGACACTGACACTGACACTGACACTGACATTCACATTCACATTGATATTCACATCGACATCGACATCGACATTGACAATCGCATTGACATTGACATTGACATTGACATTGACATTGACCTTGACACTGACACTGACACTGACAGTGACACTTTCACCGATACTGACACTGACGGTGACAATGACACTTTCACTGACACTTTCACTGACACTGACACTGACATTGACATGACATTGACATTGACATTGACATTCACATTCACATTCAAATTTAAATTCAAGGTCAAATTCAAATACCAAAATTCGATTAAAGTAATAGTTATAGACTTTATTTCACGGCGCGGAAGTAAGCTCTTTACCATGAGGTGTCTTAGCTTCTAGAGACAGAGAGAAAGAGAGAGAAAGAAAAAGAGATAATAAACAATATAATAAAATATGTGAATTCGAAATGAGCTGCAAGTACATAAATGTGCTTTCCAGCAAAGTGCAAAGACAACACTGTGTAACACAATGTAAGACTCGGTGCTTTCTAACTACGCTTAAGATGACACAGCTATTCACAGCTTAAATGCTGTGTTCAACAGTAGCATATTTTCATTGCAATAAGCCAAAAATGGATTCAATACATTCCATTTCTCATGTTGCTGACATTGTAATAACGTGACGATGAAATGTAACATCTAGACAATTGCCTAGATGTCCGCGGCCTGGAAGTCAAATACTTGGCATGGCCAGGTAAGTTCAAGGTGTTAATGAATAAGAATTATTTAAAAACATATCTTCCCTCTCGCAGGCTTTCAGATTATTTGTCAATTTAAAAATTTGACAATACAAGTACACTTTCATTATTTTGGAGTTTTAAATAATTCTAAGATCATTTATCGACATCAATATCTTGCCTTTCATAGACATAAAGTTAATTCATCGATATAAATAGAGCTTTGACACATTGCGTACACTTTCATTAGTTTGCGTTTTTAAATAATTCTTAGATCATTTATCGACACCAATACCTTCCCTTTTGCAGGCTTTCAGATTATTTGTCAATTTAAAAATCTGACAATACAAGTACACTTTCATTATTTTTGCATTTTTAAAAAATTCTTAGATCAACTATCGACGCCAGTACCCTGACTTTCACAGGCGTACTGCTAATTCATAGATTTAAATAAACCTTTGACACATTGCGAACACTCTCATTAGAGTGGATTTTTAAATAATTCTAAGATCATTTATCGACACCAATACCTTGACCTTCACAGGCGTACAACTAATTCATTGATTTACATAAACCTTTGGCACATTGCGTACACTTTCATTAGTTTGCGTTTTTAAATAATTCTTAGATCATTTATCGACACCATTACCTTCCCTTTTGCAGGCTTTCAGATTATTTGTCAATTTAAAAATCTGACAATACAAGTACACTTTCATTATTTTTGCATTTTTAAATAATTCTTAGATCAACTATCGACGCCAGTACCTTGACTTTCACAGGCGTACAGCTAATTCATCGATTTAAATAAACCTTTGACACATTGCGTACACTCTCATTAGAGTGGATTTTTAAATAATTCTAAGATAATTATCGACACCAATACCTTGACTTTCACTGGCGTACAGCTAATTCATCGATTTAAATAAACCTTTGACACATTGCGAACACTCTCATTAGAGTGGATTTTTAAATAATTCTAAGATCATTTATCGACACCAATACCTTGACTTTCACAGGCGTACAGCTAATTCATCGATTTAAATAAACCTTTGACACATTGCGAACACTCTCATTAGAGTGGATTTTTAAATAATTCTAAGATCATTTATCGACACCAATACCTTGACTTTCACAGGCGTACAGCTAATTCATCGATTTAAATAAACCTTTGACACATCGCGTACACTTTCATTAGTTTGCGTTTTTAAATAATTCTTAGATAATTTATCGACACCAATACCTTCCCTTTTGCAGGCTTTCAGATTATTTGTCAATTTAAAAATCTGACAATACAAGTACACTTTCATTATTTTTGCATTTTTAAATAATTCTTAGATCAACTATCGACGCCAGTACCTTGACTTTCACAGGCGTACTGCTAATTCATAGATTTAAATAAACCTTTGACACATTGCGAACACTCTCATTAGAGTGGATTTTTAAATAATTCTAAGATCATTTATCGACACCAATACCTTGACTTTCACAGGCGTACAACTAATTCATCGATTTAAATAAACCTTTGGCACATTGCGTACACTTTCATTAGTTTGCGTTTTTAAATAATTCTTAGATCATTTATCGACACCAATACCTTCCCTTTTGCAGGCTTTCAGATTATTTGTCAATTTAAAAATCTGACAATACAAGTACACTTTCATTATTTTTTCATTTTTAAATAATTCTTAGATCAACTATCGATGCCAGTACCTTGACTTTCACAGGCGTACAGCTAATTCATCGATTTAAATAAACCTTTGACACATTGCGTACACTCTCATTAGAGTGGATTTTTAAATAATTCTAAGATCATTTATCGACACCAATACCTTGACTTTCACAGGCGTACAGCTAATTCATCGATTTAAATAAACCTTTGACACATTGCGAACACTCTCATTAGAGTGGATTTTTAAATAATTCTAAGATCATTTATCGACACCAATACCTTGACTTTCACAGGCGTACAGCTAATTCATCGATTTAAATAAACCTTTGACACATTGCGAACACTCTCATTAGAGTGGATTTTTAAATAATTCTAAGATCATTTATCGACACCAATACCTTGACTTTCACAGGCATACAACTAATTCATCGATTTAAATAAACCTTTGACACATTGCATACACTTTCATTAGTTTGCGTTTTTAAATAATTCTTAGATCATTTATCGACACCAACACCTTCCCTTTTGCAGGCTTTCAGATTATTTGTCAATTTAAAAATCTGACAATACAAGTACAGTTTCATTATTTTTGCATTTTTAAATAATTCTTAGATCAACTATTGACGCCAGTACCTTGACTTTCACAGGCGTACAGCTAATTCATCGATTTAAATAAACCTTTGACACATTGCGTACACTTTCATTAGTTTACGGTTTTTAATTCATTCTTATTCATCGACACTTTGATCTTGCCACGCCGCAGTCATTTAGGCAAATGTTTAGATGTTAAATTTTATCTTCACATAATTAAATTCACAGCGATATGAGTAATGGAATGTATTAAGTGCATTTTTGGCATATTGCGATGAAAATATGCTACTGTTGAACACAGCATTTGATCTGTGAATAGCTATGTCACCTTTGCTTAAATAAACCTTTGCATATTGCTGGAAAGCACCTTTATGTATTTGCAGCTCATTTCGATTTCATATATTTTATTATATTGTTTATTATATTATATTGATGAGGCGTGATGCAGCCAGTAGAGCAATTTGTACACTAAATAAAACTAATTTACAGGTTGAAATCCAACGCAGAATTTGGTCTTATTCAAAAGCGTATATGCGGTTTACATAAGAAAAATGCCTTTCAATTTAGAAAATATTGTAAATAGGTGTGATGAAATATTAACGAAAGAAGTTTCAGGTTATACATATAGCAGGCTTTCGCAAGCAGACGGAACCACGCGGCGCCAGCTACCGCGGCCACCGCCAGATGGCCGAGTTTCTCGCAAGCAAAGTGTTGCATTGGGTGGTATTAATATGAGTAGCTTGGAGGAATAAAATAACTTTTCTTCTGTGCATTTCGTGAAGAAAAGTCTGTCTTTTTGGAATATCGTTTTGTCATTGACTGTATTCAACTGCATCCAATATATAATTTTTATTTCTTACCCTTTTTTGACCTTTCTTACTTATTTTACCCCTTCTTCCCATTTGTAATCTTTGTTACCCTTTTTTACTCTTTTTTACCCTTTCTACTCTTTTTACCCATTACCCTTACAATTATTTATTATTTATTTTACCCTTTCATATTTGTACTCTTTTTTTACCCTTTCTATTCTTTTCTTTCTATTCTATTTATTTATTATTTACTTTATCATTTCTTCTCATTGTGTACCCTTTTTTACATATCTCTTACCTCTTTTTACCTCTTTTTTTGTTTCTTTATTTTTATTTACATCTTTTTTACCCTTTTTTTCTTTAGTCGTTTGCACTATGCCATCTCGCAAACGACCGAATCTTGGTAGAAGATCGCACAATGCCGCCAAAGTCAGGTGCGTTCGAGAAAACGAGACCGATCTCGAACGCCAACAACGCCTGAGAGATACGCGAGAAATACAATCTACTCTCAGATCCCGAGAATCAGTAACTCAACGTAACGAACGCTTAGCTTCTAATAGAGCTCGACTTTCAACATCGCGAGCTACTGAATCAGAGACTGAGCGTGAGCAACGTTTGTCTTCTAATAGAGCTCGACTTTCAACATCGCGAGCTACTGAATCAGAGATTGAGCGTGAGCAACGTTTGTCTTCTAATAGAGCTCGACTTTCAACATCGCGAGCTACTGAATCAGAGATTGAGCGTGAGCAACGTTTGTCTTCTAATAGAGCTCGACTTTCAACATCGCGAGCTACTGAATCAGAGACTGAGCGTGAGCAACGTTTGTCTTCTAATAGAGCTCGACTTTCAACATCGCGAGCTACTGAATCAGAGACTGAACGTGAGCTACGTTTCACCTCTGATAGAGCGCGGCATTCGGTTCAACGGAGTAGAGAAAGTTCTACACAAAGGGAAGTTCGTCTGGAGTTAGACCGCCTCAGACATACGACTCGAAGAAGTGATGAGGCAGTGTTGGTGCAAGAAAGAAGACCAAATGAAGGACACCAACCTGGTCTATTGGGCGCTGGACAACAACCGGAGGGACTTGCTCTGCAGCCGTGGATAAGAAAAGACATGGGTGGATTTCAATATAATCCATTAATTAATTATCACGTGGAGTCTGATATTGGACGAATGGAACACGTGTGTGTCTTTTGCAATGCTTCGAAGTGGAAAGGTGAAACTGTTGGAATGTGTTGTAGTTCTGGCAAGGTCAGGTTGCCCCTAATTCAGTCGCCTCCAGAGCCACTTCATTCTTTATTGACAGGTGATAGGCCTGAATCGCGTCATTTCTTTAAGAAAGTACATTCATATAACTCTGCATTTCAAATGACCTCATTTGGAGCAAATGTTATATCCGAGGGTAACTTCATGCCTACTTTTAAAGTCCAAGGGCAAATTTACCATTTAATCGGCTCTCTCTTGCCTTCCGAAAATGAAATTCAACCGAAATTCCTGCAATTGTACTTCATTGCAGATTATCTCTCTCAGGCTGAGCAACGAGCAGGTAATTTTACCAATATGAACATTGCCTTGCTCAGGGAACTTCAAGATATGCTACACAACAGCAATTCTTACATTCAAAGTTTTAAATCCGCCGTTGATACCCTCCCTGCCGGAGCAATTCCGGATTTACAATTAGTTATTCAAGCTGATAGACGTCCTCGGGGGGAACACAGGGGTCGGTATAACGAACCCACTACTAACGAGGTAGCTGTGTTGCTGGTCAACCAGGAATGTAGCCGTCGTGATATTATCATCAGTGGCAGAGGTGGTGAGCTGAGGAGAATATCAGAGACCCACCGCTCCTATGACGCTCTCCAGTACCCTCTTATGTTTCCCAGAGGAGAGGACGGCTACAACTTCTTGATTTTCCATGTTGACCCCACCACTGGCGAGGAAAACAACCGCAAGAAAACAACGGCCCTTCAATTTTATGCGTATAGGATGATGGTCCGTCAAAATGAGTTTAATTCCCTAATCTACTATAGGCAACTCACTAATCAGTTTTGGGTAGATATGTATGCCAAGATAGAGACCGAGCGACTGACGTATCTTCGAACTAATCAGACAAGACTGAGGATGGAAAGTTATATTCACCTCCGAGATGCCTTGGGCGCGGATGAGGACCCGCAAAATATGGGCCAGTTGGTAATCTTGCCTTCTACCTTCATAGGAGGCCCTAGGTATATGCACCAACGTACCCAGGATGCCTTTTGCTACGTGCGCAAATACGGGCGACCTGATTTATTTATTACTTTGACTACCAATCCACGGTGGGGTGAAATAGTAAGGGAACTTCTGCCAGGTCAAGGTCCCCAAGATCGACATGATATAGTATCTCGGGTCTTTAACCTGAAACTAAAAGTCCTGATTAATTTATTAACAAAAAATAAATTATTTGGAGCTCCTTCCTGCTACATGTACTCGGTTGAGTGGCAGAAGAGAGGCCTCCCCCATGCGCACATTCTTTTGTGGCTGAGAGAAAAAATCAGGCCAGCTCAGATCGATGACGTGATCCGAGCTGAGTTTCCCGACCCTGCACAGGACCCAGAACTCTACAGTGTTGTTAAAAACCACATGATTCATGGACCCTGTGGTTTTCTCAACTTGATGTCACCGTGTATGAGAGAAGGTCGGTGTAGCAAGAAGTACCCCAGAGCATTCACGAAGGAAACTATCACTGGAGATGATGGTTACCCTACCTACAAGCGAAGGTCTCCCGCGCAGGGTGGGTTTACTGCGACACTTCGGTGCGGTGGCCGTGATATTATCATAGACAATTCCTGGGTAGTTCCCTATTCCCCTGTCCTTTCGAGAACTTTAAAAGCCCATATTAATGTAGAGTTTTGTAGCAGCGTCCAATCCATAAAATACATTTGTAAATATGTGAACAAAGGTAGTGACCAGGCTACCTTTAGTGTTAGGAACAATAGGGACGAGATCACGACTTATCAGAGTGGAAGATACATTAGCACCTCTGAGGCTGTGTGGCGTATTCTCTCATTTCACATCCACGAGAGATATCCTCCAGTGATCCACTTGGATATTCACTTGGAGAATGGCCAGAGGGTTTACTTTCAGCCTGGAAACCTTCAGGAAAGGCTGGAAAACCATAAAAACACCACATTGCTGGCCTTCTTTAAGTTGTGTACAAAGGACGCCTTTGCCAGTACACTCCTGTACGAGGAAGTTCCTTCGTACTACACTTTCAACCGACAAAAAGGAGATTTCTGTCGTAGAAAGCAGGGCACACCCGTGGAGGGACATCCTGGAGTAAAGAAAGAGCATGTTATTGGGCGAGTTTTCACCATCCACCCCAATAACACTGAGTGTTTCTACCTTAGGATGCTATTGTACAATATCCGAGGCCCCACTTCATTCGCCAGCCTAAAGACACTTAATGGCGTGGTCCAGCCAACCTATCAGGCTGCCTGTCGAAGTCTAGGCCTGTTAGAGGATGATGAGCAATGGCATCAAACTCTGGCAGAGGCAGCAGTCTCTGATAGCCCCAAAAAGCTGAGAGAACTGTTTGCCATGATTTTAATTTTCTGTAGTCTCTCAGACCCTCTTGAACTTTGGAATAAATTTAAAAGAAGTCTTTGTGAGGATGTGTTTAGGGAGTGGCAAAGGAGGTCTATAGACACGTATTCCCACGACATTGAGGAACAGTGCTATGATAGGGGCTTAGCACTGTTACAAGAGGCTGTCCTTTCCAATGGAGGCCAGCCTCTCTCTCATTATTCCATGCCATCTCCTCAAAATTTAAGAATTGAGCCAAATCTGCAATATTATAGAGAGGCCAACCACGACCCTGTAGAACTGGCAAGTGACCTGGCCTGTGAAAACCAACTCACTGTCGACCAGAAAACGATATTCAATTTTGTTTGTGATAGTGTGGATAACTCTCGCGGCAAAATAATTTTCCTGGATGCTCCAGGAGGTACTGGGAAATCATTTTTGATTCGTGTCCTCTTGGCTAAAGTTAGGAGTTCAGGAAAGATAGCTTTAGCTGTAGCATCCTCTGGGATTGCAGCTACTCTACTTCCTGGAGGTCGGACAGCGCACTCGACTTTTAAAATCCCTATAGACTTAGATAGGACCGAGACCCCAATCTGTAATATCTCGAGAAACAGTGACCTGGCTAAGGTGATTCAAGCCTGCCATCTAATTGTCTGGGACGAGTGTACCATGGCCAACAAAAAGGCAATCGAAGCTGTGGACCGCACTATTAGGGACATTAGATCAGCGAATAGTGTCATGGGAGGTATCACCACTTTGTTTTCAGGAGATTTCCGACAAATCTTGCCAGTCGTTCACCGAGGTACCCGCGCCGACGAAGTTAACGCGTGTTTGAAACGGTCCACCCTTTGGCCTGTCATCGAAAAAGTAACTCTCACCACCAACATGAGAGTTCAACTCGGCGATAGTGAGGAGAGTGCCAGCTTCTCTTCTCTCCTACTCAGAATAGGAGATGGCACTATCGGCAGCGATGACAATGTGACACTGTCACCACAGCTCTGTAATGTTGTGTCAACAACTGAAGACCTGATCTCCCGAGTGTACTCTGATGCTGCTAATATATGTAATCAGTCTGAACAGTGGCTCTGTAACAGAGCCATCCTAACACTAACGAATGATCAGGCCACCTCGATCAACTCGGCAGTGCTCGATATGTTCGAAGCTGAAGAAATGCACTACAGGTCTTTGAACAGTACAGTAACTGCAGATGAGTCTGTTCAATATCCTACAGAGTTCCTAGAGTCAATAGCTGTTCCCGGACTTCCCGCTCATATTCTTAAAGTTAAAATTGGTGTCCCTGTAATGTTGATGAGGAACTTGAACCCCCCCAAGCTTTGTAACGGAACGAGACTTTTAATCAAGGCACTTCACCCCCATGTCATTCATGCTATGATCCTGACAGGTAGTGGCAAAGGGGAAATGGTCTTTATTCCTAGAATCCCAATAATCCCAACCAACTTCCCCTTTCAATTTAAAAGGATTCAGTTTCCGATCAGCGTTTGCTTCGCAATGACCATTAATAAAGCCCAGGGACAGACGTTGCAGATTGCCGGGATAGATCTTAGGTCGGATTGTTTCTCTCACGGACAACTTTATGTGGCGTGTTCTCGAGTTAGCAGCCCTTCTCACCTATTCATTTGCACTCCCAATAGAACCGTCAAGAATGTCGTGTATCAAGAAGCATTGCAGTAGATTAAGACTTTACATAATTTCACATGTTTCAAATAAATCGACTGGCGATCAGCTCGACGTGCCGTCGTCCCCGCACCGTCCCCGCTTTCCGCGAGCTCTTCGGGTGGATCGAGTAGCTCGAACCTCGCGGGCACGGCGTGGGAACGGACGCGATGGATCGACGCAACCAGCTGATCGTTCAGTTCGATTTTGACAACATGATACTCGCTTGCGTTTTGATCAACCTTCCGAATCACATTCGTAACTGTTTCGTCGACCCGTAATGGATTTCAATCAAGTTACTTTTCACTATAGAATCTCGGTATCGTTCCGATTTTGAAAACGACCGGACGTCTAAAACAGTCTCTTTTACCCCTTTTAACATTTTTGTCCCTTTTACTCCTTCTACCCTTTTTACACTTATTGCCCCTTTTAGCCATTTTACTCTTTTTAACCTCTTTTTTACCCTTTATTGCCTCTTTTTTAAGCTGTTTTACTTTTTTTTACCCGTTTTTCCTTTTTTTACCTTTTTTCCTTTTTTACCCTTTTTTCCTTTTTTTTCCATTTCACTATGGTAGTTTGCACAATGCCATCTCACAAACGACCGAATCTTGGTCACTAGCTGGAGTCAATAGCTCTTCCCTTCTTAAAGTTAAAATTGGTGGCACTGTAATGTTGATGAGGAACTTTTAGAAAGAGAGACAGAGAGAGAGAGACAATAAATAAATCACAAAGGCAGTCATTGGGTGTTTGCGGCATTGATCTTGAAAATCCATGCTTCTCGCATGGTCAATTGAATGTCGCATGTTCCCGTGTCGGAAAGCTATCAGCTTTGTTTGTATATGCGCCAGAAAACAAAACAAAAAATGTGGTATATCAAAAAGCATTGCAATGAAAAAATAGGGATGTCACAGAAAACTAATTGAAACAAAGCATTTCATTGATTTAATTATGCGAAAGTTCATTCGTTCAAAAGACAAGGGCAACCCGCCCGGAGGGCCTAGCTACGAGGGCGTGCCGGAGGCACGCCGCGAGCAGCTAGTCTCTATCTCTATATATAATAAAATCGTGTCTGTCTGTATGTATGTATGTATGTATGTTTGTAACGGCATCACTTGAGAACGGCTCAACGTAGAAAGCTGGGGTTTGGGCTGTTAGACGCGGCGTTTCTTCGAGAAGGTTTAGGAAAAAACATAATTCAAAAAAGTACATTGGTTCAAAAGTTGTGACGTCATTAGTGAACACATGTCAACTTTTTCGCTCTCTATTGCGCACGTTTCTGCATATAACTTTTAAACGAATAGACTTTTTCGAATGCGGTTTGCTCTAAAACCTCCCAGAGAGACAGAGGGAGAGAAAGAGAGAGAGAGAGGGAGAGGGAGAGAGAGAGTGGGGGGAGAGGGGGCGAATGAGAGAGGGAGAGACGCAAAGAGGGACAATTCACCATCGCATTCACATTTACATTCACATTCACATTTACATTCAGATTCACATTTACATTGACACTGACACTGACAATCACATTGACATTGACATTGACATTGACATTGACATTGACATTGACATTGACATTGACATTCACATTGACATTCACATTGCTATTTACATTGACAGTCGCATTGACATTGACATTGTCATTGCTATTGACATTGACATTGACATTGACATTGACATTGACATTGACATTGACATTGACATTGACATTGACATTGACATTGACATTGACATTGACATTGACATTGACATTGACATTGACATTGACATTGACATTGACATTGACATTGACATTGACATTGACATTGACATTGACATTGACATTGACATTGACATTGACATTGACATTGACATTGACATTGACATTGACATTGACATTGACATTGACATTGACATTGACATTGACATTGACATTGACATTGACATTGACATTGACATTGACATTGACATTGACATTGACATTGACATTGACATTGACATTGACATTGACATTGACATTGACATTGACATTGACATTGACATTGACATTGACATTGACATTGACATTGACATTGACATTGACATTGACATTGACATTGACATTGACATTGACATTGACATTGACATTGACATTGACATTGCTATTTACATTGACAGTCGCATTGACATTGACATTGACATTGCTATTGACATTGACATTCACATTCACATTTACATTGACATTGACATTGACATTGACATTGACATTGACATTGACAGTGACATTGACATTGACATCCACATTCACATTTACATTCAGATTCACATTGACACTGACACTGACACTGACATTGACATTGACATTGACATTGACATTGACATTGACATTGACATTGACATTGACATTGACATTGACATTGACAATCGCTTTCACATTGACATTGACATCGACATCGACATCGACGTCGACATCGACATTCACATTCACATTCACATTCACATTCACATTCACATTCACATTCACATTCACATTCACATTCACATTGACATTCACATTGACATTCACATTGACATTCACATTGACATTCACATTGACATTCACATTGACATTCACATTGACATTCACATTGACATTCACATTGACATTCACATTGACATTCACATTGACATTCACATTGACATTCACATTGACATTCACATTGGCATTCACATTGACATTCACATTGACATTCACATTGACATTCACATTGACATTCACATTGACATTGACAATCGCATTGACATTGACATTGACATTGACATTGACATTGACATTGACATTGACATTGACATTGACATTGACATTGACATTGACATTGACATTGACATTGACATTGACATTGACATTGACATTGACATTGACATTGACATTGACATTGACATTGACATTGACATTGACATTGACATTGACATTGACATTGACATTGACATTGACATTGACATTGACATTGACATTGACATTGACATTGACATTGACATTGACATTGACATTGACATTGACATTGACATTGACATTGACATTGACATTGACATTGACATTGACATTGACATTGACATTGACATTGACACTGACATTCACATTCACATTGACATGCACATTGACATTGACATTGACATTGACATTGACATTGACATTGACATTGACATTGACATTGACATTGACATTGACAATCGCTTTCACATTGACATTATCATTGACATTGACATTGACATTCACATCGACATGCACATCGACATTGACATTGACATTGGCAACCCGCCCGGAGGGCCTAGCTACGAGGGCGTGCCGGAGGCACGCCGCGAGCAGCTATATCTCTATCTCTATCTCTATATATAATAAAATCGTGTCTGTCTGTATGTATGTATGTATGTTTGTAACGGCATCACTTGAGAACGGCTCAATGTAGAAAGCTGCGGTTTGGGCCGTTAGACGCGGCGTTTCTTCGAGAAGGTTTAGGAAAAAACATAATTCAAAAAAGTCTATTGTTTCAAAAGTTGTGACGTCATCAGTGAACACATGTCAACTTTTTCGCTCTCTTTTGCGCACATTTCTGCTTACAACTTTTAACCGAATGGACTTTTTCGAATGCGGTTTGCTCTAAAACCTCCCAGAGAGACAGACAGAGAGAAAGAGAGAGAGAGGGACAGGTGTGACAGAGAGTGGGGGGGAGGGGGCGAAAGAGAGAGGGAGAGAGATGCAAAGAGGAAGAATTCACATTCACATTCGCATTTACATTCACATTCACATTCACATTGACACTGACACTGACATTCACATTGACACTGACATTGACACTGACACTGACACTGACACTGACACTGACACTGACACTGACACTGACACTGACACTGACACTGACACTGACACTGACACTGACACTGACACTGACACTGACACTGACACTGACACTGACACTGACACTGACACTGACACTGACACTGACACTGACACTGACACTGACACTGACACTGACACTGACACTGACACTGACACTGACACTGACCCTGACACTGACACTGACCCTGACACTGACATTGACAGTGACATTGACACTGACACTGACATTCACATTCACATTGACATTCACATGGACATTCACATCGACAGTCACATCGACATCGACATCGACATTGACAATCGCATTCACATTGACATTGACATTAAAATTCACATCGGCATTGACATTGACATTGACATTGACATTGACATTGACATTGACATTGACATTGACATTGACATTGACATTGACATTGACATTGACATTGACGCTCACACTAACATTGACATTGACATTGACATAGACATTGACATTGACATTGACATTGACATTGACATTGACATTGACATTGACATTGACATTGACATTGACATTGACATTGACATTGACATTGACGTTGACGTTGACGTTGACATTGACATTGACATTGACGTTGACATTGACATTGACATTCACATTCACATTGACATTCACATTGACATTGACATTGACATTGACATTGACATTGACATTGACATTGACATTGACATTGACATTGACATTGACATTGACATTGACATTGACATTGACATTGACATTGACATTGACATTGACATTGACATTGACATTGACATTGACATTGACATTCAGATTGACATTGACATTGACATTGACATTGACATTGACATTGACATTGACATTCAGATTGACATTGACATTGACATTGACATTGACATTCAGATTGACATTCAGATTGACATTGACATTGACTTTGACATTGACATTCAGATTGACATTGACATTGACATTGACATTGACATTCAGATTGACATTGACATTGACATTGACATTGACATTCAGATTGACATTGACATTGACATTGACATTGACATTGACATTGACATTGACATTGACATTGACATTGACATTGACATTGACATTGACATTGACATTGACATTGACATTGACATTGACATTGACATTGACATTGACATTGACATTGACATTGACATTGACATTGACATTGACATTGACATTGACATTGACATTGACATTGACATTGACATTGACATTGACATTGACATTGACATTGACATTGACATTGACATTGACATTGACATTGACATTGACATTGACATTGACATTGACATTGACATTGACATTGACATTGACATTGACATTGACATTGACATTGACATTGACATTGACATTGACATTGACATTGACATTGACATTGACATTGACATTGACATTGACATTGACATTGACATTGACATTGACATTGACATTGACATTGACATTGACATTGACATTGACATTGACATTGACATTGACATTGACTCTCGCATTCACATTTACATTCACATTCACATTTACATTCAGATTCACATTCACATTGACACTGACACTGACACTGACACTGACAATCACATTGACATTGACATTGACATTGACATTGACATTGACATTGACATTGACTCTCGCATTCACATTTACATTCACATTCACATTTACATTCAGATTCACATTCACATTGACACTGACACTGACACTGACACTGACAATCACACTGACATTGACATTGACATTGACATTGACATTGACATTGACATTGACATTGACATTGACATTGACATTGACATTGACATTGACATTGACTCTCGCATTCACGTTGACATTGAGATTGACATTGACATTGACATTCAGATTGACATTGACATTGACATTGACATTGACATTGACATTGACATTGACATTGACATTGACATTGACATTGACATTGACATTGACATTGACATTGACATTGACATTGACATTGACATTGACATTCACATCGACATCGACATCGACATTGACATTGACATTGACATTGACATTGACATTGACATTGACATTGACATTGACATTGACATTGACATTTCGCATTGACATTGACATTTCGCATTGACATTGACATTGACATTGACATTGACATTGACATTGACATTGACATTGACATTGACATTGACATTCACGTTGACATTGACATTGACATTGACATTGACATTGACATAGACATTGACATTGACATGGACATGGACATGGACATGGACATTGACATTGACATTGACATTGACATTGACATTGACATTGACATTGACATTGACATTGACATTGACATTGACATTGACATTGACATTGACATTGACATTGACATTGACATTGGCATTGACATTGACATTGACATTGACATTGACATTGACATTGACATTGACATTGACATTGACATTGACATTGACATTGACATTGACATTGACATTGACATTGACATTGACATTGACATTGACATTGACATTGACATTGGCATTGACATTGACATTGACATTGACATTGACATTGACATTGACATTGACATTGACATTGACATTGACATTGACATTGACATTGACATTGACATTGACATGGACATTGACATCGACATCGACATCGACATCGACATCGACATCGACATCGACATCGACATCGACATCGACATCGACATCGACATCGACATCGACATTGACACTGACATTCAAATTGACACTGACATTCACATTGACACTGACACTGACACTGACACTGACATTCACATTGACACTGACATTGCCATTGACATTGACATTGACATTGACATTGACATTGACATTGACATTGACATTGACATTGACATTGACATTGACATTGACATTGACATTGACATTGACATTGACATTGACATTGACATTGACATTGGCAACCTGCCCGGAGGGCCTAGCTACGAGGGCGTGCCGGAGGCACGCCGCGAGCAGCTAGTATATAATAAAATCGTGTCTGTCTGTCTGTTTGTAACGGCATCACTTGAGAACGGCTCAACGTAGAAAGCTGGGGTTTGGGCCGTTAGACGCGGCGTTTCTTCGAGAAGGTTTAGGAAAAAACATAATTCAAAAAAGTCCATTCGTTCAAAAGTTGTGACGTCATTAGTGAATAAAGGCAACTTTTTCGCTCTCTATTGCGCACGTTTCTGCATATAACTTTTAAACGAATAGACTTTTTCGAATGCGGTTTGCTCTAAAACCTCCCAGAGAGACAGAGAGAGAGAAAGAGAGAGAGAGGGAGACGGAGAGAGTGTGGGGGGGAGAGGGGGCGAAAGAGAGAGGGAGAGAGACGCAAAGAGGGAGAATTCACATTTACATTCACATTCACATTCACATTGACACTGACACTGACATTCACATTGACCCTGACATTGCCACTGAAATTGACATTGACATTCACATTCACATTCACATTGACATTGACATTGACATTGACATTCACATTCACATTCACATTCACATTCACATTGACATTGACATTGACATTGACATTGACATTGACATTGACATTGACATTGACATTGACATTGACATTGACATTGACATTGACATTGACATTGACATTGACATTGACATTGACATTGACATTGACATTGACATTGACATTGACATTGACATTGACATTGACATTGACATTGACATTGACATTGACATTGACATTGACATTGACATTGACATTGACATTGACATTGACATTGACATTGACATTGACATTGACATTGACATTGACATTGACATTGACATTGACATTGACATTGACATTGACATTGACATTGACATTGACATTGACATTGACATTGACATTGACATTGACATTGACATTGACATTGACATTGACATTGACATTGACATTGACATTGACATTGACATTGACATTGACATTGACATTGACATTGACATTGACATTGACATTGACATTGACATTGACATTGACATTGACATTGACATTGACATTGACATTGACATTGACATTGACATTGACATTGACATTGACATTGACATTGACATTGACATTGACATTGACATTGACATTGACATTGACATTGACATTGACATTGACATTGACATTGACATTGACATTGACATTGACATTGACATTGACATTGACATTGACATTGACATTGACATTGACATTGACATTGACATTGACATTGACATTGACATTGACATTGACATTGACATTGACATTGACATTGACATTGACATTGACATTGACATTGACATTGACATTGACATTGACACTGACACTGACATTCACATTGACATTCACATTGACATTCACATGGACATTCACATCGACATTCACATCGACATTCACATCGGCATTCACATTGACATTGACATTGACATTGACATTGACATTGACATCGACATTGACAATCGCATTCACATTCACACTCACATTCACATTGACATTCACATTGCGGTTTTCTCTAGAACCTTCCCGAAGAAACGCCGCGTCTAATGTTTCAACTTACATGTAATAACTACATACTTTAAAAAGTAATGTGCCACAGCAAAGCGTGGCGGGGGGAAAGCTAGTCTCTATATATAATAAAATCGTGTCTGTCTGTATGTTTGTAACGGCATCACTTGAGAACGGCTCAACGTAGAAAGCTGGGGTTTGGGCCGTTAGACGCGGCGTTTCTTCGAGAAGGTTTAGGAAAAAACATAATTCAAAAAAGTCCATTGGTTCAAAAGTTGTGACGTCATTAGTGAATAAAGGCAACTTTTTCGCTCTCTATTGCGCACGTTTCTGCATATAACTTTTAAACGAATAGACTTTTTCGAATGCGGTTTGCTCTAAAACCTCCCAGAGAGACAGAGAGAGAGAAAGAGAGAGAGAGGCTGACGGAGAGAGTGTGGGGGGGGAGAGGGGGCGAAAGAGAGAGGGAGAGAGACGCAAAGAGGGAGAATTCACATTTACATTCACATTCACATTCACATTGACACTGACACTGACATTCACATTGACCCTGACATTGCCACTGAAATTGACATTGACATTGACATTGACATTGACATTGACATTGACATTGACATTGACATTGACATTGACATTGACATTGACATTGACATTGACATTGACATTGACATTGACATTGACATTGACATTGACATTGACATTGACATTGACATTGACATTGACATTCACATTGACATTGACATTGACATTGACATTGACATTGACATTGACATTCACATTCACATTCACATTCACATTCACATTCACATTCACATTGACATTGACATTGACATTGACATTGACATTGACATTGACATTGACATTGACATTGACATTGACATTGACATTGACATTGACATTGACATTGACATTGACATTGACATTGACATTGACATTGACATTGACATTGACATTGACATTGACATTGACATTGACATTGACATTGACATTGACATTGACATTGACATTGACATTGACATTGACATTGACATTGACATTGACATTGACATTGACATTGACATTGACATTGACATTGACATTGACATTGACATTGACATTGACATTGACATTGACATTGACATTGACATTGACATCGACATTGACAATCGCATTCACATTCACACTCACATTCACATTGACATTCACATTGCGGTTTTCTCTAGAACCTTCCCGAAGAAACGCCGCGTCTAATGTTTCAACTTACATGTAATAACTACATACTTTAAAAAGTAATGTGCCACAGCAAAGCGTGGCGGGGGGAAAGCTAGTCTCTATATATAATAAAATCGTGTCTGTCTGTATGTTTGTAACGGCATCACTTGAGAACGGCTCAACGTAGAAAGCTGGGGTTTGGGCCGTTAGACGCGGCGTTTCTTCGAGAAGGTTTAGGAAAAAACATAATTCAAAAAAGTCCATTGGTTCAAAAGTTGTGACGTCATTAGTGAATAAAGGCAACTTTTTCGCTCTCTATTGCGCACGTTTCTGCATATAACTTTTAAACGAATAGACTTTTTCGAATGCGGTTTGCTCTAAAACCTCCCAGAGAGACAGAGAGAGAGAAAGAGAGAGAGAGGCTGACGGAGAGAGTGTGGGGGGGGAGAGGGGGCGAAAGAGAGAGGGAGAGAGACGCAAAGAGGGAGAATTCACATTTACATTCACATTCACATTCACATTGACACTGACACTGACATTCACATTGACCCTGACATTGCCACTGAAATTGACATTGACATTGACATTGACATTGACATTGACATTGACATTGACATTGACATTGACATTGACATTGACATTGACATTGACATTGACATTGACATTGACATTGACATTGACATTGACATTGACATTGACATTGACATTGACATTGACATTCACATTGACATTGACATTGACATTGACATTGACATTGACATTGACATTCACATTCACATTCACATTCACATTCACATTCACATTCACATTGACATTGACATTGACATTGACATTGACATTGACATTGACATTGACATTGACATTGACATTGACATTGACATTGACATTGACATTGACATTGACATTGACATTGACATTGACATTGACATTGACATTGACATTGACATTGACATTGACATTGACATTGACATTGACATTGACATTGACATTGACATTGACATTGACATTGACATTGACATTGACATTGACATTGACATTGACATTGACATTGACATTGACATTGACATTGACATTGACATTGACATTGACATTGACATTGACATTGACATTGACATTGACATTGACATTGACATTGACATTGACATTGACATTGACATTGACATTGACATTGACATTGACATTGACATTGACATTGACATTGACATTGACATTGACATTGACATTGACATTGACATTGACATTGACATTGACATTGACATTGACATTGACATTGACATTGACATTGACATTGACATTGACATTGACATTGACATTGACATTGACATTGACATTGACATTGACATTGACATTGACATTGACATTGACATTGACATTGACATTGACATTGACATTGACATTGACATTGACATTGACATTGACATTGACATTGACATTGACATTGACATTGACATTGACATTGACATTGACATTGACATTGACATTGACATTGACATTGACATTGACATTGACATTGACATTGACATTGACATTGACATTGACATTGACATTGACATTGACATTGACATTGACATTGACATTGACATTGACATTGACATTGACATTGACACTGACACTGACATTCACATTGACATTCACATTGACATTCACATGGACATTCACATCGACATTCACATCGACATTCACATCGGCATTCACATTGACATTGACATTGACATTGACATTGACATTGACATCGACATTGACAATCGCATTCACATTCACACTCACATTCACATTGACATTCACATTGCGGTTTTCTCTAGAACCTTCCCGAAGAAACGCCGTTTCTAATGTTTCAACTTACATGTAATAACTACATACTTTAAAAAGTAATGTGCCACAGCAAAGCGTGGCGGGGGGAAAGCTAGTCTCTATATATAATAAAATCGTGTCTGTCTGTATGTTTGTAACGGCATCACTTGAGAACGGCTCAACGTAGAAAGCTGGGGTTTGGACCATTGGATTCGGCGTTTTCCCGATTAGGTTTTAGAACAAAAAAAATTCAAAAAAGTCTATTGGTTCAAAAGTTGTGACGTCATTAGTGAAAAAAGGCAACTTTTTCGCTCTCTATTGCGCACGTTTCTGCATATAACTTTTAAACGAATAGACTTTTTCGAATGCGGTTTGCTCTAAAACCTCCCAGAGAGACAGAGAGAGAGAGGGAGAGAGAGAGAGAGAGGGAGAGGGAGAGAGATAGAGTGTGGAGGAGTGAGGGGGCGAAACAGAGAGGGAGAGAGACACACACAGAGAGAATTCACATTCACATTCACATTCACATTCACATTCACATTCACACTCACATTCACATTGACATTGACATTCGCATTGACATTGACATTGACATTGACATTGACATTGACACTGACACTGACACTGACAATGACACTTTCACTGATACTGACACTGACGGTGACAATGACACTTTCACTGACACTGACACTGACAATGAAACTGACACTGACACTTTCACTGACACTGACACCGACATTGACATGACATTGACATTCACATTGACATTCACATTCACATTGACATTCACATTCACATTGACATTCACATGGACATTCACATTGACATTCACATTGACATTCACATTGACATTTACATTGACATTCACATCGAAATTCACATCGACATTCACATTGACATTGACAATCGCTTTCACATTCGCATTCGCATTCGCATTCACATTCACATTCCCATTCACATTCACATTCACATTCACATTCACATTCACATTCACACTCACATTCACGTTGACACTCACATTGACATTCACATTGCGGTTTTCTCTAGAACCTTCCCGAAGAAACGCCGCGTCTAACGTTTCAACTTACATATAATACCTACATACTTTTAAAAAATAATGTGCCACAGCAAAGCGTGGCGGGGGGAAAGCTAGTATATAATAAAATCGTGTCTGTCTGTCTGTTTGTAACGGCATCACTTGAGAACGGCTCAACGTAGAAAGCTGGGGTTTGGGCCGTTAGACGTGGCGTTTCTTCGAGAAGGTTTAGGAAAAAACATAATTCAAAAAAGTCCATTG